>SNQJ01S0050721.1:46719-66618 GCA_010110895.2 Picea sitchensis | reverse complement strand
TTTTAAAATGAGTATTTTTTTTTTCAAATATTTTTTTTTAAAACTAATTTGCGAAGTTTTTTTTCTTTAGTCCAATTTATTGATTTTTTTAATATAAATTTAAAAAATAAAAAACAAAAATCTAAGCAATCATTTAGGAGTAGTTTTTGAGTTTTTTATCGACAATGGTACCAGTTGTCTAAGGCACGGTTTCAATTAAGTTATGATTTCAAATCCAAAAAACAAAATACTACTGGTAGCATCACTTTTTTATTTGAAGAAAATTTTTAACCATCATAAAAAATAATGTGGAAACATTATGGATCAGAAAATTTAAAATATCAAAAAAACACCTAAAAAGGGAGGGGAGGTGCTACCAGTAGCACCATTTTTAAAAATGAGGTAAAAATGTGACCCTTGAAAAAATGAGAAATCGACAAAGTTCTCGTTAAGTTGGTAATATTGTTTCTTCTAGTAGCCTGGGTGCCCAACGTAAGGAATTTTATGCATCTCTGACAATAACAAAATTTTCAGTTCCTGATCATTTGGCACATAAACTATGTTCCTATACATGAGGATTCCATCCTCTTTTAGCTCATAATCTTCAAATTTATGTTGCAATTTACCTTGTTGTAAATTTTCCTTTATGTCCACATAGGGATTATTTGATTTGGAAACCTCTAAAATTTTGTGACTCAAATCTTATTTGTACATGCTAATGGATGTAGCATGCATCTCATGCACCCTCCTACTGAGTGCGGCGACTACCTTGTTCTCCTTTCCTTTGATGTGCTTGATATCAAAGTCATACTCACTAAGGAATTCCAGCCATCTTCTTTGTCTGGCATTTAAACTTGGTTGTCCAAAAAAATATTTCAGACCACTATGGTCTATCCTCAACTCAAATAATTTTCCCATGAGTTAGTGCCTCCACATCTTCAAGGCATGCACTATGGATGCCAATTCCAAATCATGAGTAGCATAGTGTCTTTCATGCTTTTTTAATTTCATTTATTCATAGCATACCACATGTCCATTCTGACTAAGGACTCCACCAAGCCCTCCCTTCCTTGCATGCATCCGTGCACACAACGAAGACTTCATTAGGATAAAAAAATCTCAAAATTGGCGCACTTGTCCAAAAACTCTTCAAGTGCTAAAAACGCCTTACACAATATGGATTCCATTCAAATAGCACACCATTCTTTTGCAAAGATGTAATTGGGTGTGAAATATTTGATAATTCTTCTATAAACCTTTTTTAGTACCCTGAAATTCACATGAAGGATCACACCTCTGCATTATTCCTTGGTGTTGGTCATCCTTCAATGTATTTTATCTTCTTCGGTTCCACAACTATCCCTTCCTTTGAAATTTTCTCTGTTAGAATGATCACTTGCTCAACTTTGCATACAACTGATGTTCTCTCAATACTTGCAACACCATCCTCAAGTGTTGCTCATGTTCTTCTTCAAACTTTGAGTAAATAAGTATTTCATCCAGAAATATAATGACAAACTTATCTAAGTATTCTCTGAAAATACCATTCATTAAACACATGAAGACAACTTTTTCATTTGACAACCCAAATGGCATTGTCGTAAACTCATAATGTCTATATCTCATTCTAAAAGAAGTCTTGATGAATTATTCTTATTTAATTTTCACTTGATGATATCCATATCTGAGATCAATCTTTGAAAATATATGTGTGCCCCTCAATTGGTCAAAGAGGTCATCTATCCTTGGCAAAGGATACTTGTTCTTTACTTTTAGTTTTTTCAATTGGTCCAAGCCAATACAAATCCTCAACGTACCATCCTTCTTCTTCACAAACAATATTGGGGCACCCCAAGGTGACACGCTTGGGCATATATACCCCTTATTCATAAGCTCTTCAAGTTGCATATGTAATTCCTTCAGCTTTGGTGTACTCATCCTATAAGGAGTCTGGGATACAAGGGCTTCTCCAGGCATCAAATTTCTAGAGAAATCAATATCTCTTTTCGGCGGAAACCCCGATATTTCTTCAACATTTGCAACTTTATTCTTAGGTTCCTCCTCCATGTACACTACAAATACTTGACATCATTTCCTATAGCTTTTCTTCAATTGAAAGGTTGAAACTTTTCTGATAGTTACAGCTCTTGGAATGCCTTGAACCATTCTTAAATTTCCTTCCTCATCCAATAAAGTAAATTCCTTATTGTAATAGTCTAAAACAACATGATACTACAAATACTTTATTCCTTGTAATTTCCTTCCTCCTCCATGTACACTACAAATACTTGACATCATTTCCTATAGCTTTTCTTCAATTGAAAGGTTGAAACTTTTCTGATAGTTACAGCTTTTGGAATGCCTTGAACCATTCTTAAATTTCCTTCCTCATCCAATAAAGTAAATTCCTTATTGTAATAGTCTAAAACAACATGATACTAGTCCAACCAATCCATACCAAAGGTATGATATTCAAATCATATTGTGTGCTCAACCCATTCATATACATTGGACATACCTTAACCATCTCATTCATTTTCTTTTTTTCTCATGTATCTAGTTGTACCAACCAAGGTTTTCCAAGCTTGCTTCTTGGAAATTGGAATCTTTCCACCATATTAGGACCTAGATAGTTATTAATAGCTCCTGAATCAATTAAAATAACAATGGTTTGGTCATTAATCTTACCTTCCACTTCAATCATATGCAATTGAAATTCAACCTTCTTGAAGTACATCCAGGACTGTGTAGATCCTTGGTACATTTATGCCTGTGTATTCAACTATCACAGCTTGTTGTGCATTGTGAACAATCCTCCCTTTTTCACCTATATGAGGGAAATCTATGTACATGTGGTCTTCCCCACAAACCCAACATTGAATAGGTTTTTTTCTTGGTATTTTCCCCATTTTCTTAGTCATTCTGGGCTCCTTGGGAGTTGGATTTCCTTGAGAAGTATTTATGAAAAATAGTGGTTTGGCCCCCTTCTTCCTCTGTTCCATATTGTTTTTCTTCTTGTCTTCCCAAGATTTTTTGGAAATTTGGTCTTCCCATTTGTTGATCATAGAGACATTTACCTAACCTTATGGTTTCCTCCAATGACTTCGGGTTATCATATTGTATCTTTTCACTGATAAATGATGGCATCCCACTGAGGTACCTATACATTTTAACTTGCTCATCCTTGATGAATGCAACATATTTCGGTAGTTCTAAGAATCTTCTTTAATACTCATCAATTTTCATACTCCCAAGATTGACATCAAAGAAATCCTTCATTTTTTTGTCATGGTAACCTTATTAAGTATTTATTTTGAAAATTTATTTTAAAATCCCTCCAGGTAACCTTATTTTCATCAATGTGTTGCACTTGCACAAACTGATATAACTACATTGATGCCTTTCCCTTTAGCTAATAGATGAAAATTATCCCTTCTACCTGTGCAATGTAATTATGCAGCTGGAAGTAATTCCTCGTGCTCAAAAACCAAGTCTTCGCATATTTATCCTTCTTGTGATTTCCATCAAAGGTAGGAGGATTGATATTATTCATTTCTCCCTGTAGCTCATACACCCTTGTCCTCCTCTTATTCTTTCTGATAGGAAATGGATTTGAGCTACTGTACACTTTCCTAAATGAATTCTTTGGTGAGTGATGGTGATGTCTATCAACACTTCTTGTTTTTATTCTCTCATCATTGGACTTGTGACTTCTTGAATTGCTTGACTCTATATCCTTATCCATTTTCTTTTCTATTATGTCCAAGCTTGGTATCAACTTGATATTGAATTCAACGTGCTACTCCTTGGCTTTCATAAGCCTCTCATTACCATATTTATATCTTTGGACATATTTTTTCAATCCCTTTATGGTTTCTACCAATTTTAGGAATTCCTCATTTCCTTCTCTATGCTCATTGGATTATTTAATATCAATACCCATATCGATATACAAACCCATGAATTTTGTTGATACTGAGAGGGGGGTGAATTAGTATCAAGTAGTATTTAAAAATAAATAAACTTATACTTAAATTATTAAATTATATCCAATGAGAAATGAAGAATAGTATAAGAGTTACACCAATACACCACAATACACCATGCACAATATATGAGAAATAATCAATAGTTATTGTTCAAGGTAAGTAATGACTTCCAAAGGTAGCTACAACTTCAAAATATAAAGGGAGGTATAAACCTCCAAAATGAAGATACAATCATCCAATATCAAGAGAGGTTTGACTTCTCCATCCCTGCCCCTTCCTTCCACCCAAGAATATATGATAATAAAACATTACATTAAATTATCACCATCAACCAACCATCACATAGAACCCGATAATGCTTCATGAGACTTCTTCAATTTATGCAATTCTTCAATTCTTGGAATAATATGATCCTATAGATAATATTACTCAATGTATTCTCTGAAATTCCTCCAAGTTTCACTCCTTGAATCCTCCCATAAAAGGAGTTATAGAGAAAATGATAGACCTTATTCAATTATGGTTTATTCAAGAGAGAGAACTTGTACAACATGCCCCACGTGGAATTTTTAACATCATATTCTAAAAGTTTTAGACAAGAAACTAAAGCACGTACTCTTTCTAATTCAATTGGTCTCACTTCATTTGGATTCTCTATGAATATGTTATGATTTTTTTGCCTAGAACACCTATTTATGACTAGCTTCAGGACTCGTCAAAAACCCTATCTTCCACAGAGTGTATCTCCAAAATTATAGAAAATAAAGAGATGAATTTTTTACCATAGGTACCTATATATGTATTCTAAATACCATACCAATTTCACCATCTGAATATTTCTAGAAAAAATGTTATAGAGAAAATGGTAAAATGACCTGTAAATAACATACCTTAGAACACATCACCAAAAGACTTCATCTTCTCTTGAAATTTGGCCTTCTTTACTTCAGATTTCTTTTGAAATTCGACTTATATCTCCTTGTTCATTAAAAAACTTGTGTGTGTTGAAAAATGATTGTTTAATGAGATGTATTTATACCCTTTTTGTCACTTCCTTTTAACATTAGGGTCGACCTGACACTTTCTTATTTTGTAATTCTTTTCTTTAATTATCTTCAGGGCTGACTTGTACTTCCTTCTTCAATTCACTTTGTCATCTTCAAAAATTCATTTCTCCTCAACCATGAGGATCCACGTGATGTTCCACCTACCACCAGAAACAACATGATGTATATTATACATCCATGGGTGGTGTATCTACATGTGCACTGTCCTTCATGTACAAATACCTTCATCAATCTTGTGGTACAAAACCAATGACTAGGGTTGACATCAATGAAAACAACCAATCTTCCAACAATCTCACCCTTTTTCATTGATGGCAACACTCATGATCCCCCTGTCATCATGATCCCAATTTATCTCCCCCTTTTACATCAATGGAAAAGGGTGGGGTTGCTACCCCTAAGTTCAATGGTATAAGGTGACCTTCTTCTTTGGGGCTTCTCCCCCTAAACATGTGGCACTCAATAATGCGTCATCCTTATTTTGGGTCTTTGGGAATTTTTATTCATTTGAATGATTTTGTGTGGCTTATGTATTCTCTCTCTTCTTCATGTCTAGGATGTATATGTTGTTTGGTCTTCTTTTTGCAATCGTAACCAATCTTCCTGAGTTATTTTCTCTGATTTTACATTTTCAAGATTCAAACATAAGAGTGTATCCTTGATCACATATTTTTCTGACACTGACAAGATTATGCTTTAGATCTTCAACCAATAGGACTTTTCCTGCTTTTACATTTTCACTTCCAATATTTACAGTTCCTTTTCCAAGTATTTTGGTAGATGAGTCATCTCCAAATGCAACATTTCCACCCTTTTTCTTCAAACTAACAAATTTTATTTGATCTCTGGTCATATGAGATGAGAACCCGCTGTCTATGAACCATTCATATTCTTCTTTGCATTCTTTAGAGACCAATGTTGTTCGATAGTTTTTGTTGTGTGGAATTTCTTTCCTTTTCTATGTTGTAGTTGGTAGAGGAACATTTGGCATACGATTATCTTCCTTCATCTCTCTGCAATCTCGTGCTTTGTGACCAAGATTATTTCACTTGTAACATACAATATTTTGATCCATGAATGGGTCAAATGGATTATAATTTAGGTTGAAAGGTCTACGAACATTTCCATATCTATTATTTTCATCATTCATGTAGCTTGCGTAATTATTCCTTTCATTGATTCTACAATTGGTTGCCTTGTGTCCAAAATTTCCACAAGTATAACAATGTCCAAGAAAGAAATTTTGATACCTGGGAGTAAGTGATATTCTTTGTGGTGTAGTCCATCTGGGTTCACGATTTATTCTTTTGTATTTTCCTTCATAATGATTTCTTTCATACCTAATGGGAGAGGATCTTCTTGATGTCTCATTCCTTTTGAATTCTAGTCTTCTATCTTGTTGTTCAACTTGCTCTGGAGTGTTGGTTTCATCATTTTCATCTTGTTTCTCTTGTTTTGTTGTCTTCAAACTGTAATTGTATCATATTCATGTCTTATTCTTTGGAGATATTTGACTACTAAGGATCTCATCTATTTTTTCAATGTTTTTTTCGAAATTCTTTAACTTTTCTATTGTCAATAGTATCTCCCCGTTTGTGTGATCCAATTCTTCTTTCAATTTCTCATAATATTCTAATTGTTCCTTCAATTTACCAATGGTATTTTCAAGCCTGTAATTTTTTTCTTCACAACTACTCAATTCACCTTTTAGTATTATGTTTGTGTTTCTAAGCTTGTTATTTTCAGTTTCAACATGCTTCAACTTTTCAATATTCTCAACTTCTTGTTCACTCTCTACATTGTCTTTGTATCCCCAAAAGGAATCAAGGTTGGTTTCTTCATCTGAATCTTCTTCATAAATGATTTCTTCTTCTTTAGAACTCTTGTGATCATCATCATGGTTTTCTTGGGTTATGAAGACGAATTCTCCTCCATCATTATCTTCTTCATCACTCTCATCAGAGGAGATGTCATCATCCTTGGATTAGAATTCTTTTTATTGTTGAGACTTCTCTTTTTATAGTAGCATTTTTCAACAATATGTCCTATTCTACCACAGTTAAAGAATTTGAGAGGAGAATTACCTTTGTATCTTCCAGTTCCCTTCTAGAACCTTCTTACAAAATTTGTTATTTCTTCATCAAGGTCATTATCCTTGTCTTTTGTATTATTTATGGCTTTAAAGGCTGCTTCATTGTTTAGCTGGTCACTTTTTGTACATGTTCTCATTTCATATGCTATAAGAGACCCATGTAATTCATCCATCGTCATTTTGGTCAAGTCCCTAGTTTCCTCAATGGCAGAGACGTTAGCATCATACTTCTAGAGAAGTGATCTCAACACTTTTTGTACAACCAAGGATTCATTTAGCTCTTCACATGATCCTCTGATAAAATTAACTACTTCATCAACTCTAAGAAAATACGTTGCAATATCTTCTTTTTCATCCATCTTCAAATTTTCAAATTTTTCTCTATGTCGTTGAAGCTTGACCTGCTTAACTTTTGGATCACCTTCATTGATACTCTTGATTTTGTCCCATACCTCTTTAGTAGTGTTGCATCCCATCACTTTGCTAGAAATGGTTGATGCCAGTGCTCCTAGAATAACATGTCTGAATTTTGAATTACAGCTCATAAGCTTCTTCTCATTTGGATTGGTTGGAGCATTATTTGGGATTACATAGCCATTTACAGCTGAGTACCAAATTTATACTCCCAAATATGTTAGGTAAGTTTTCACTCTATCACTCTAGTATACATAATTAATTCCATCAAACCATTAAATCCCATTTGAAATGTGCTCATGATCATCCATCTTTTCTCAAGAGTTTCCTTCCAATTGTTAAACTGTTTTGAAGGCAACCTGCTCTGATACCAATTGTTGATATTGAGAGGGGGTTGAATCAGTATCAAGTACAATTTAAAACCTTTTTCAAATTATACTTAAACCATTAAATTATATCCAATGAGAAATGAACAATATTATAATAGTTACACCAATACACCACAATACACCATGCACAATATATGAGAAATAATCAATAGTTATTGTTCAAGGGAAGTAATTACTTCCAAAGGTAGCTACAACTTCCAAATATAAAGGGAGGATTAAACCTCCAAAAGGAAGATACAATCATCCAATATAAAGAGAGGTTTGGCCTATCCATCCTTGCCCCTTCCTTCCACCCAAGAATATATGATAATAAAACTTTACATTAAATTATCACCATCAATCAACCATCACATAGAACCTGATAATGCTTCCTGAGACTTCTTCAACTTATGCAATTCTTCAATTCTTGGAATACTCTGATCCTATAGATAATATTACTCAATGTATTCTCTGAAACTCCTCCAAGTTTTACTCCTTGAATCCTCCCAGAAAAGGTGTTATAGAGAAAATGATATACCTTAGTCAATTATGGTTTATTCAAGACAGCGAACTTGTACAACATGCCTCGCGCACAATTTTTAGCATCATATTCTTAAATTTTTACATAGGAAACTAAAAGCTGTACTATTTCCAATGAAATTGGTATCACTTCATTTGGATTCTATATGAATATGTTATGATTTTTTTACCCGAAACACATGTTTATGACTAGCTTTAGAACTAGTCAAAAACCCTATCTTTCACAGAGTGTATCTCCAAAATTGTAGCAAATAAAGAGATGAAATTTTTACCACGGGTACCTAGATATGTATTCTAAATACCATATCAATTTCACCATATGAATCATTCTATAAAACAATTTATAGAGAAAATGGTAAGATGACCTGTAAATAACATACCTTAGAACACATCACTAAAAGACTTCATTCTCCCTTGAAATCCGACCTTCTTTACTTCTGATTTCCTTTGAAATTTGACTTATATCTCCTTGTTCATTAACAAACTTGTGTGTGTTGAAAAATTAATGTTTAATGAAATGTATTTATACCCTTTATGTCACTTCCTTTTAACATTAGGGCGGACATGACACTTTCTTATTTTGTAATTCCTTTTTTTAATTATCTTCAGGGTCGACCTGTACTTCCTTCTGCAATTCACTTTGTCATCTTAAACAATTAATTTATCCTCAACCATGAGGATCCACATGAAATTCCACCTACCATCAGAAACAACATGATTTATACTATCCATCCATGGGTCTTGTATATGCATGTGCATTGTTCTTCATGTCCAAATACCTTCATCAATATTGTGGTCCAAAACCAATGACTAGGGTTGAAATCAATGACAACAACCAATCTTCCAAAAAATTCATGATCACAGTTGTGAGTTCTATATGTATATTCCATGCTTTTAACTCTCTATGTTGATTATGTCCTTATCTAGTCGATGTTAATTATGCAAAATGTGCAGGAAATAAGATTTGTTAGACAAATTCATGCAACAACTTCATGAAAACTCTGCACCATTTTGTCAGAATCCTTTCTTTTGATTTCTTGGATGATTTTAACATCCCAAATCAAAATTTATGGGTGAATAATTGAACTCCTCTCTCTAAATGTTTCTCATCAAATGCTCCCTTGTGCAATTCAAAGTCTTGCACATTAAGTTATGGTCATTTGGAATTCACCCAAATACCCTTTTACTCTTTATTTCTTCTTTCTGAAGCCCATGTGCGCACTGGTATTCAACACATACCATTGTGTGATGTAAATATTTAACATATACACAATGTATCAATATTACGCATGCACCATAAGTTTTAATCCGTGCATCCCCAAATTTTAGTGCACACACCATGCACCATTGTTTTCTATTCATTTCCAATGTTGTACCCTGCAATGTCAAAATTTAGTGCCCATACTTGCGCATTCTTATTTTATGCACACCATGCCTATGTTGTAATTCCAAATTTGGCCACTTACCACTCCAAATTGTTTCCTTAAGTAGATACTCGGCCCATGTAGGATCAATGTTGAAATTGGATATTTGATATCAATATGTAATGTACCTAGCCTCCTAGCTCATATACATCTCTGATACCAAACTGTAACATTCATCATTACCAACACTAACAAAAATCTATGATACTAATATTTAATATTATCATGCTCTAATACCATTCTATAACGTACCCAACTTGTTATTGAGAAATTCAAATCCAAAAAAATCTAGTGCATATATTCTACATTATACGTTAATATGTGCAGAAACATGTGAGGTAACATGCACGATCCCAAAATGGATCGCACCACACAATTTTTCCTCTTCAGAAAATAGTTATAACAACAGAATTAACACATAATAGAACTGGGTGCACAATCATTCAGAGTACACAAGTATTACTACACATGTAACCACTATGAACACATGAATACTAATATGCACACAACCATTCAAGTGTCAAACATAGATTCATTTCTCCTTTTGCACATAGATCTACTTCCTCGTGTGTGCAATGATTCCAAACTCTTGCGCATATGGATTATTTCCCTGCGTGCATGGAAATTCTAGCCTTCCTTCGAAAACTCATGCCCATTATTATTAACTAACACGAATACTTAATAATTGTCATACTCTGCATGTGCAATAATAATTATTGAATACAACATCATGCGTTACATATGAAAGCAACATTATACATAATAACAAAAATTGATCATATGCAACATCATACTAGAAATAAACCCATAACAGACATAGATAATTAAACACACAATAAATTAGACAATCACATAAAGGACACTTATATTTTATAAAGAGTCACCAACTGCACGTAGAGCTCAAACGTTCTTCCCATCCATAGACTTTGTTTCTCATAAACTTTCAGCAACAAATCATCCCCGAGCTGGGGATTAAACTCCACCATGGAAAAATGATTGTTAATTCTAGGATACGGTATGATAATCAACATAATATTTTATTCCAAGGTGCCTAACTATTATAAATAGCATGGAGTCTCTCATTCCCCACATGCTTGTCCTACCCCAGGTTGTGTGCCCCATTCTCTGCTCAATATTCCCTCAGTTTCCCCACTTCCCTTCCAGGGATTCAAGAACAGACAAGATAGGAAGTCTCAGATCCCTGTAACTAATTCCCAACACACCAAGAAACAATTCCTAGCAAATATCTCACCTGGAAAGAATTCTCATGGGCATGACAACCCACCTCTTTGACAGTAAATATCTCACTTGGAGAGAATTCTCACAGGCCTGAGAACCTGCCTCTTCAACAACAAATCTCTCACCTAGAGAGAATTCTCACAGGCTTGACAACTCGCCTCTTCGACAACAAATCTCTCACCTAGAGAGAATGCTCATAGGACTGAAAACCCACCTCTTTGACAACAAATACTCTAGTTAAAATATGGAAAACCCATTTAAAATATTTTATTTGCAGATAAGGTCATGTTCATCCCCCCCATTTAAATGGTCCAACCCCTGAAGAAAATGATTGGATTCCCCCAAAATGAATGAGTTCCTCTCCCCAAAAATACACTGAGGTTCGACCATATACTTGCATGGTCATAACTAGACGCTTGGCACCTTCGGGATTAGATTTAGCCACGTGGTGACTTGTTCCCATCCCTCGGGAACTTAGTATAAATAAATATCCATAAAATAAAATTTTCAAAAATATTAATAAAATATTCCCTTGGAACTAAGCCCCCCTTTTTCTCTTTTTGGTGGATTTTATGCCCCATCTCTTTTCTTCTGAGTGGTATGCACATAGCGATGTGATTTTATTAATAATTTGAGTGTGATTACATTTTACAAGGATAGGCACACTAGCCTTTTTACATCCTGTCTCACCATCCCAATAACCACGCAGGCTCTCCGGCCTCAAATACACACACACACACACACACACACACACACACACACACACACACACACACACACACACACACACACACAGATATCTATAACTCGGTCTGATGTGCACTTCAAGGTAATCCTCGTTCACTTACTCAGGTGTGCACAACACTAAGGAATGTGCACACCCTTCCCTTGATGTGAAATCCACGTGCACTTACTTAGGTGTCTGTAGTAACCATAAATACAAAAGTTGATATTATTCCTTTAAATTACACTAATAATTCAATCACCAACTTATAAGCAAATTTTCAGCAGAGATTAACATTTAACTACGGCATAAAAAAAACTTAGCAATTTCATAAACAAATTACCTACTTCTGATGCTAATTTCACTGTTGACCTGGTTGTCTAGCCTGTTACTTTGTTGTTGCCTGATGCGCGGACTAACTCTGCCCAAACCGTGTTTCCTCCCTGCCAGCTAGGAGTAGCATGTCCGGCTTTCTAGCTCCAGGATACCATAAGGCTATCCTGGCCCGCGTGCCCAAAACCCCCAGCAAACCAGTGCCCCCCTTGCCTCTGGTTTATCAAAAACCCCTCAAACAAACTCCTCACACCAGAAAAACAATCACCTCCAACCTATAGTCTTTCTCCCCCCTCCCAATAATTCTTCTGCCTTCCCGTAAGACTCCTCCCATCATATCCCTTCCACCGACTCTCTTCCCGCTCATTAATATCTTATCCCTTCATTATTATCTTATCTCTTTATTTAATGTCTTATCCCCTTATTAATATCCTATCCTCATATTTAATGTATTATCCCCTCCCGCATACGTAAATCATTTAATTAAACAAATTAAAATTATTAACCCTTTTAAATTTATTACCCTGGTCATCCAATGTGATAGGTAATTAATTTAATTAATTAATTAATTATTTAATCATAAGTTATAACAATTAATTAATTAATTAATATTTAATTAATATTATTATGCCAATCTTTGTTTAAGTAAAACCATGTTAGGACAATTATTTACCTAATTAATTTTTCTTAATAATCCCTAAGCATATATTCAACTAGGGTTGTTACATACACCCACCCTTCAGGAAACTTTGTCCCAAAGTTAAGGTATCTTATGGTACAAAGCAAAAGAAACATGGTTCACACATTCATACCAATTAACCAACGTTATCAGTAAGTAAGTTAAGAAAACTCATACGTACTAGTGTATATGTACAAGAAATGCATGTGTAGCTAGTACATACAAGTCCCGTGCATGTACTAATAATCAAAACTATCATCCTTTAGTAATTTATGTATGCATCCAATCCAGTCAGCAAGACTAGTCTTTTATAAAAGACAACAAACTAATCAATTGTTTGAGAAATCCTTTAATTACTATTATCCGGTTCAACAATTTTATTTAGACAACTGTGGTTTAGTTATGTAATTATGAATATTCATATATACACATTTTATTCTTTTTTGAAGGGAAAACATTAAATTCCACCACAAGACAAATCTCCATACTTTCTCAACTATTTCTACTCATCCTTCCTCCCTAACTTACTTCCGTCTCCATTCCTATCCTTCCTCTGCTAGACTATCTTGGAGCGTAAACTATATTGACCTAACTCCAAATAGAACCCGTAAATGGAAGTGTCGCTATCTCAACCAAGATTCCCTAGAAGGCATCTGACAGTCATCATCACATGTCTTGGGGAGCGTGAACTAACACTGTCCTCCCATGACTTCAGGTTTCGAAGGATACATGGTGGGAAATGCCTCCACCCCTCCTAATCATAACTAGGGTCCACACTCTACAATGGAATATACAGTGGCACCGTGTTGCTAGAGGTTTTGTCATCATTTATTCAGTTTTGGGCAGTGTCATCACCTGAAATATTGCACTAGTCCACATATCATAGCAATGCATCCAAACCAATATAATTTCACATACAATATTCATATCATAATGTTTCTCGGTTAGTGGTCATGATATCCACTTTCATCATCATTATCCCTTGACTATTTCATAGCCCATAACCTGCAGATTAGTCTGTAACACAAACTCATACATTTCTATGCATTATCAACATGTAATTGCATACTAACATCATTTCAATTTGGTATCCCTGTACTGACAACTTAACATCAAAGTTTTCAAGTCAGAAATAGATCTCATAGTATTCCATTATTCAATTTCGACACCCATTCATAAGATTATCATTTACCAAAATAGATTGCATCATATCCAACATCATTCTAATAGTATTTAAACATTCATAAAAATCTTCATTGTCACAATATGTCGCATCATATACATCATCATCAATAACATTTAAACATTCGTAAAATTTACATTCACATAGTAGATCACATTATATACATCATCATCACTAACATTTAAACATTCATAAAAGTTCATACATTTTAAATTTTAAGTGTATCACTTAATAATTTCACTGTGACTAGAAAATTAGGTATATAGGCCTCAGGTAATCCTGTCTGTCTAAGTGAAAAGGTGGTGTTACATACACCCAACCTTTGAGAAACATGTTCTCGAGGTGGTCAAAAAAGTGAGGGATAGTCTCGTCATAGTGTCTCGGCATCTTCCCAAGTAGCAGATCCTGGACTATACTTGTCCCACTGAACCTTAACTTGGTCTACCAGATGGTTCATGAGTTGTCAGACCCTACAGTCCAATATGCATAATGTTTCTACCATGACGGTTCCCACGTCCGATACCTGCAATTCCTTCTAATTTAGTTTATGTGATTCATCAGCAACACAATGACGTAAAACAGATACATGAAATACATTATGAGTTTTATGCATGTGGGGTGGCAGTACGAGACGATAGGCAATGGGTCCAATTTTCTCTTGGATTCTGAACGGTCCTATAAATCGAGGTGACAACTTTGTCCCCTTCCTGAACCATATGGTACTCTTATTAGGCCTGATATGAATTAAAACCTGGTCTTCAACTTCATAACTTTGGTCGGTCTTGTGTGCATCCGCATAACTTTTCTACCTATCCTGTGCTTCCTTTAGTCTCTACCTAATCTGAATCACCTATTCTTCCATCTCTTGAATCAATTTTGACCCAACTATTACTTGGTCTTCTAGTCTATCCCAACTCAATGGTGTTTTGCATGGCCTTCCATATAGAGCTTCGTAGGGTGGCATTCCAATGGAGCTATGAAAACTATTATTGTAGGCAAACTCTACCAAAGGTAGGTACTTCTCCCACTGGGTTTGATTATCCAAGACATACATCCTGAGCATGTCTTCCATGACTTGATTTACTCTCTCAGTTTTCCCATCTGTTTTAGAATGATAAGTTGTGCTTAAGTTCAACTGAGTCCCCAACGCTAACTGCAAACTTGTCCAAAACCTAGAAGTGAATCTAGAATCCCTATATGAAATGATTTTCTTAGGTATCCCGTGCAAACGGATAACCTCATTTACAAACACACGTGCCACATCAATGACATCGTAAGTGTCTCTAACCAGAATAAAATGAGCACTCTTGGTTAACTTATCAACTATCACAAGAATGACATTGTGTCTATGAGATGTGAGCGGCAACCCCACAACAAAATCCATAGAAATGACTTCCCATTTGGACATAGGAATATCATGTGGTTGTAGGAGGCCTGTCGAGTGATCGTGGTCGGCTTTCACTTGTTGACACTCTAGGAATTTGGCGACGAAATGGACTACATCGTGCTTCATACCTACCCAGAATAAGAGCTTCCTCATGTCTGCGTACATCTTCTTCACACCCGGATGCACACAATAAAGTGCTCTATGGGATTCCTTTAGTATGATGCTTCGAATATCCCCACTTTCAGGGATGTACATCCTTCTCCGATATCTTAACAGTCCGTCTTCTTCTAGACTAAATACTTCATACTTTGGATCTAACTGCCTCCTACTCTGGAGGTTTGAAGTAACCTTTAAATACCAACTGTCTCCTTGGAGTTGTGTCAACACATGTTCCCTCAGATTGATTTTTAAGGGTACCAAGGAGAAGATACATGGTCTCCTACTCAAGGCATCTGTGACCACATTTTCCTTTCCCTTGATGTACGAAATACAAAAATCGTACTCACTCATAAACTCACTCCATCGCCTTTGCCTGGCATTCAGATCTCTTTGAGTGAAGAGATGTTTTAAACTTTGATGGTTTGTTTTAAGCTTAAAGTTTCTCCCCACAAGATAGTGCCTCCAAAGTTTCAAAGCTAGCATTACAACTGCCAACTCTAAATCATGATTCGCATATATCTCTTCATGTTTCTTCAACTTCCTTGACGCATAAGCTATCACTCCTCCATCTTGCATTAGCACGACCCCCAACCCTTGCTTCGAGGATTCCGTGCAAACTGTGAAGTCCTTTTCCATATCCGACACTCATAGAATTGGTGCACTAGTTATTAACCTCTTAAGCTCAATGAATGCACTATCACATTCTTTTGTCCATTCATAATTTACCCACTTGCATTGCAAAGTGGTGATGGGTTTTGCTATTTTTGAGAATCCTTCCACAAATCTTCGATAATAACCTACTAGCCCCATGAAGCTTCTCACCTCATGGGCATTTTTCGGCACTGGCCACTCCATAATGGACTTTACCTTTTCTTGGTCCACAGAGATTCCTTCTCCGGAAATGATATGACCTAAATAGTGAATCTCTTTCTAGAAGAAGGAACACTTCAACAGCTTCCCATACAATTTGTTCTCTCTAAGGCAGGACAACACTACTCGCAAGTGTTCCTCATGTTTTCTTTCGTTCTTGGAATAGATGAGGATGTCATCTAGAAAGACTTGTACAAATCGATCTAAGTACTTCTGGAATACGTCGTTCATGAGGCTCATGAATACTATCGGTGCATTGGTCAATCCAAAAGGTACTATGACAAACTCGTAATGTCCAAACCGAGTTCGAAAGGCAGTTTTTGGGATATCACCTTCCTTAATCCTTAAGTGATGATACCCTGATCAAAAATCAATCTTTGAGAATACCATTGATCCTTTCATCTAATCAAAGAGGTCGTATATTTGTGGCATCGGGTACCTATTTTTCACTGTAGCACGGTTCAAGTCCCTATAGTCTATACACAGTCATAAGGATCCATCCTTCTTCTTTACAAAAATTACTAGTGCACCCCAAAGTGAAATGTTGGGCCTTATTAGCCCTAAGTCCAGTAACTCTTTCAACTGCATTTACAATTCAAAAAGTTCTGACGCTATCATCCGATACAAATTTTTGGAAATTGGTTCTGCACCAGGTTTTAGCTCAATAGTAAAATCAAGCTCCCTCGCAGGAGGTAACCCTAGTAACTCGTTCGAAAAAACATCCTTAAATTCTGAAAATACCGGGTACTGATCCAATGAGGGTCCCCTCCTTTCATTCACTGCTTCCACTACATATAATCGACACCCTTGTCTCAAGCATCGCTTAACATTCATAGTTGATATAAAGTGTAATGACACTTTTCTCCGTACACCCTAGATCTCTACTGGCCTTCCCTCATTGTCTACATAGAGCACCCCCTTTGCGAAACAATCTACCAAATCTCGGTGAGCTGCTAACCAATCCATTCCAATGATTAGGTCATATGCCTTGAGATCAGGGACGTATACCTTCAACCTAGTAGTACACATGTTGTAGGAAAATATCCCTGCGGACAGGTAGATCACCTCTAAGAGATTGACCCTAACTCTAGACAAAAAATGCTTAACATGGACACTGACTTCCTTTCAAATCTATCTAAACTAACACATGAGAAGGAAGGATGACAGAGGTACCTTTTATCGACATTTTTCCCTGCACGCTCCTAGTTGTGCTTCGATCCTTTGCTTCTCACTGAATCCTGTGGACAAAAAAAGATACTACCACTTCCTACCCTATTGACATTAGCTTGAAAATATATCTATTAGTTAATGATAAGTTCATGTAACATTAGACACAAACTAGAAAGAAACAGGCCAAGCGTGTCATATTGATGAGAATAATGACAACAGTATTTACAATCGTAGATGTGAATGCGACAGCTTCGTCGATTCCTCTTTGTCTAACCCTTGCCTGAAAGATCCACAACCTGGACAACAGAAGCTTCACTGATCACTCTCCTTTGGCTGACTGTGCATTTTCTCCAAGATCATAAGTTTCATACCAGCAGTTCTTCCCCCTTTCCACCATCACAGAGCCTGCTTATATAGGTTAAGAGGAGCTTAACCTCTTGAGTTATCTTTAGAACAAGTTGGGAACCTTCTGCTTAGATCAGGGATCTCTTGATGAAACCAAGAATTTGAACACAACTGCCTCCTAATCTAGAAAGATCCTCCCCTTATTCTCCTCAACGGGCCAACTACTACCTCAGATTAGGCAGTTCTCCCTTAGAAGGGGCATCAGAGCGTTGTAGCGCTCCCTGGTAAGATTTAGGGGAGCGCCAACACTTTTAAGATGAGTAGCGCTCCTCCAAAGGGGGCTGGGGACCGTTATAACGCTCCCTGAAGCCTTGTAGGGGAGTGACAGCGCTTCTAGGGATGAAATAGGGGAGCGCTCCTCCTCAAAACCTTTGTTTCAGGGCCCTCTTCAGGTGTCAAGAGTTAGTTGACTTCAGTAAACCAGTTCTCCTTCTTCAAATCAAGCATATGAGATGTTATAAGTGTCTCCTTAGTGTCATCGACATGGAAGTATGTCTGAACATCATTTTTGACACTTGTGACCAACTTGCGACACTTGCGAAAGTTGTAAGGAAGATGTGACACTTACGACAATTGAGAGGAATATGCGACACTTATCTAGCTGAGTAATTTTGACGTGTAACAGAATGCCCCCCAAAGTATGAAGTTAGAAGATGCCAACTGATCACTGAAATACTTTGTAGATGTCCAAGCAAGGGTATAGACTCAGAGAACCTGACAGAAGTTGCACACAAACATCCAACAAGTATCATGACATATTTCAAAACCCAAGGCAGGCATACCTATGCTTGGGTGATCAAGACTTAGCAGGATATGGCCACCATAAAATACACTGCGGATCCATAATTGTATTGATAAAAATGTATAGCCACCAAAGATACAATGTGGATCTATACTTTGATGACTCAGACTGATAGTAGCCACGAAGAATACACAGTGGATCTACGAGATGACAAGACATAGCCACGACCAATACAAAGTGGATCTATGTGACAGTGTATGTGTTCTTGTCCAATAAAAACTCCTTCGTAGCCTGGGCAAAGAATATATCAAAGTGATCACTCAACCCAGGGTCTTCTTACCAATCCCAATGCGGTACGATTCTAACCATGTGAGTATATGTCTTGATGTCGAACATGGCAGAAACCACTTGATTACCGGTCAATGGTGTGAACCGTTAACAAGTGCGAGGGAGATCACCATTAATGTCAATGATTCCCAAGGTACCCCAGTACATATCGATGAATGTGAATAGATGAGATGAAGTTGAACACTTGAGGAATCATTCGATCAGAGGTCAATGATGTAAACCTGTTGTTGAATGTGAGGAGGCTTGTCATTGAGGCATGCAGGTCCCAAATTACTAACTAGTTTCTAAGTCTGATTCCCAGATAATGTGTTGGATTCGACAGGAATAGACTCATCGAGGGAGGGCCTTGATGTATCCCCCATCAACGACATGAAATGGACATGGGGATGTAATTGGCAGATCAAATGGACATGGATTGACACAAGTTTTGAGGCAAGATATTTGGGATGGTTGACTCTCGAGGTGGATACTTCCCTTGAACACTGGGGCACTACAGCAAAACATGACACGAACCAATACTATGCAATGGATACTGTGACTCATGTCGGGTGATCCAAAGGAGTGAAAGGAACTCGGATGATTGGCTCAGTGCAGAGGTTCAGTGGATTATGACGTATGCAAAGTGACAAAGTGTCATGTTCAAGGGTGACTCTAAGACGTGCTGGATGATGTTCTCAAGAGACTGCTTGGCTTGCTCCTTTCAATTTTTCCCCCATCCAGATAGATGAGTACCTCTTTTTGATTTAATGAGCTCGAGGAGGATAACACATGCTCGATATAACTCACC
>SNQJ01S0050720.1:95480-132379 GCA_010110895.2 Picea sitchensis | reverse complement strand
GGGGTAATCAATTAAATTGATTTATAAAAATTATTTGGGATAAAATTTAAAAAGGGGAAATAATTGTTTTACTATATTATGCTAATTAAAAAGGGGAAAGAGAAAAAGGGTAAGTTTCTGCACATGCCTTTTTTAATTTAAATAAAAAAGGGAAAGAGGGAAATCTAAAATAATTAGCAAACTAGGAAAAAATGGGAAACATAAAATTAAAGGGGAAACACAAGGAAAAAGAAGATAGTCTAACTTAGTAAGGTATCTAGCATTTAAGAACTTTCCAATTTAAACTCAACTAGTAAATTACTATGGGGGGGAATCATTAAAACTTGTAAGGGGATATAGGAACACTTAGGAGCAATTCTAGGAGTTCCTTTAGGTGAGTGGGGGAAATAGGGGTAATTAATTAATTAATTAAATTAGTTTATGGAGGAATGAAGGGGATGGGTAACACATGCACGGGGAAGATTTTTATGATTTAAATTATTAAACATTAAATTAAATGGGATTTTGGGAAAGTAAGGGACTTTTAAACTCCATATAACGGAGGGAGGAGAAGGGTGATGGATCTCTTCTATTTGTGTAATGTTACACTACAAAAATTTATACTTGACTGACTTAGCCTTTGGGAGTTGAGATAACCACCTTAGTAAGGAGTGGTAGCTCGGCCTTGTGAGGCGAGTTGGTAGCTAGTTGATTCTCTTGCTACTGTGTGTGATCCATTTGATGCTTGGGGGTCTAATGGGGAAGAAGAGTACCCCTAGAATTGGCTGGGAGGCATCGGTGAACTATCATCGATCAACAAGCAGGATTTGCATGAAGCGCACCGGACATCAACTCAAAGAGGACGATTGGGCAACGATACACTTCCTTTATTTCTGCATGGTAGATTGTTAGTATGATTTATGATTTTAGTCGTGTATGTTTAGTTGTGTAAGGAAAATGATTGTCTTTTCATTTAGTTGATGACTGAAATTTCCCCCATAGCCTTGGCTTGATGTTGATTGTTTCCCATTGCCTTTGATCACTGCCTATCTTGATCGTCCTATGGTTTGTTGCTTGTGATGATTGTGTTTTGTTTTTTCCTTCATCCCTAACCCATCAATCAATGCCTGAGCAGTTGGTTAGGAGCCTGATCTATGGTCATCACATTGGTGTTAATAGACCTACGGATCTCAAAGCCTTGCTTTTATGTGCATGGATGACGAGAGACAAATGTTTTTGCCCAATCGTCTAGTCCTGTTGGTTGTTCCAGGTAGTTTGTTGTCTTGCGCCTTGATGCAATTAATTAACCCTGCAATTTATTGATTGATGGAGAAGTTTTTTTTTTACTCTGTGTTTGTATCTTGCCGGAGATTAATTGGTTTATTTATCTCTGCACTCTACTTTGAAGACGATTGAGACTGCATTATTTTTTCACCTCTAGTTAAGATTGCATTCGTCGCTTGATTTAGAATGCTATTCTTTTGTTTGCTTGGCAGTTGCCACCTCCTCGGCTAACTTTCGTTCAATTGTGGGAAATTTTTTTCCCAACTAATTTCTTTTTAACTCTGGTCATCTTGTTTATATTGCCAGGAACTTTCCACTACATGATTTTCATTTTGATAGCCAATGTATAATTGATTAAAATGAACTTTACTTCTGGTCTTAGATGACAGGTTTATAAGGATGTCACTCAGCAAATTAAATTATTTGAATGGTTAACCTCGATAATTTTTGGAATGTTTAAACTCAACGAATTTATATTTCACCGAATTTATAGTGTGCGATTGTAACCATGACCTTGATTTAACACCTTTACCATTGCGAATTCTTCACTGTAGTGCCAACAATTTTTTTATTTTTGGGCATTAATTGTTGCCCGTATCCTGGCAAATTTTTTGCTTGATTAAGGCCGCCATCCGAAGCTTTTTAACCCCTGAAAATTACCTTTAACCCCAACAAGTGACCATGCCTTCTCCACTGATAAAACTGCAACCATTTCTTCCCACGAATTACCTCCTCCGTTTTTAAATTCTCTGTGAAATTGACTGAATTTACGAGCATTTCTCATCCTACATCGGCGTGTTTTTATCATTGAATTCAAGGCGTCTTTATCATTGATTAAATCTTGTTTTCCACTGAAACTACTGTGTATTTATTACTAGAATTATAGCCTTTTAATCACCGATTTTAGAATGTTTTTTTTATGACTGAATTCACTGTTTTATCACTGAGTCTACAACGTTTGATCACTGAACTCGCAATGTTTTCATCATTGAAATTACAACATTATAATTGCTCCAATAATTACCACAAAATTAATTGAGTGCAGGGAATAAAATAGCTCTTATTAATTACCATGAATTGCCATTAAAGATGTATGTGTTACTTCTTTAAAGACCATGATTTGCCATTAAATGTTGATTGTGTTTTGTTGTTGGAATGACTACGAGTTTTCCTTAAGTGTTGGATATGTTTTTCTGTTGGAATGACCACATGTTTTCCTTAAATGTTGGCTACATTTTGTTGTTGGATTGACCATGAGCTTGCCTTAAATGTTGATTACGTCTTTTAACCTGGAAATGAAAACAATTTTATAGAGCTAACTTTTTGCTTCGGCGTTCTTACCCTCGAGTTTTCTTTTCTTTTTCTTAACAACAAAATACTAATTGTCATTATGGTTCTGGACAACTTCCCTGTATTATAACTAGCAATGATAATTATGGTTGTAGGATATACTCTAACAATAGCTTTAAGTGCACTAAATGGCTATGAATGACATTAAATTTGATAAGGCATATAGCAATTAAATCTCTTCAGACGAATTGGGTATGAAATATCATGGAATGCATATGGCAGTAAATCTCATTGAATTATTTGGCATTTATATATTGTAATGTACAACTGGTCTTCTCGTTAATGTGATATTCAATAGTTAATTGCTCAATTAGATTTTATTAATGATAGATTGAATTGTGATTGTTGTCTAAATTGACATTTAGACTTGCAAATTAGATTGTACTTGAGGTTTATTTAGCCTTCAACATTATTGACTAGTAGTCATCCAGACTTGCTAATTTGGATATGAGATTAAGTTAATTCGTATATAGTTATTGTTAATTTGGAAAATTAGACTCTCTAATTTAAATTTGTATTTCATGTTAAGATAGGTTGCAAATCACTGACTAGCTGTATTTAGACTGGTTAATTTAGATATGTATGTAAAGATTCTTTAGACAATAAATATTGACCAATTTAGACTTGATAAAAGTGTTGGGTTATTGACGAAGTCGTGTTTGGGCTTGTGTCTTCCCTTTTTGTTGTCCACTAGCATCTCGTCGACCTGTTGATTGGGGTTAGGCATGGTTTTCTTATCGGTACACGACCCCTAGCGCGTCGGATTTATCTAGAGTCTTTGGTCCAGATAGGATGTGTTGTACCAAGGTTATTGACACATCTATCACCCGGGGACAACATTATTTCTGATGAGGGGATCATTGCATGCCCTAAGGTATTGATCCGGATTATTTTCGGCACGAAATGAGAGCAGAGATATAATAAAGAAATGCACAGAGATATTTCAGATATTTAATAATATAACAAAAATGTATCAGAGATGAAACCATAAACACAGATATATAGTAATACACGATTTCTATTAATCAAATAAATGTACAGAGACTGTAAAAATACAGAGAAAAAGACTCGCTAGAATGGTGGCAACTTATCTCTGAGAAGAGATGTGATGACTATTCACATTCGCAAGAAGATGATTACAATGAGGCTCTAAAGGAATTTTTACAATAAAAAGGAATACCAAAAACCCTAGACATCCAAGAACCTAACTCTAGGAGATGAAGCGCCAAAAGTCATGTGGGCCCCGTTTGGGCAAGTTAGTACATCGACTTCCCGGCATCGTAACTTTTGCATACGATCTTCGTTTTAGGCGTATAATAGCTCGTTGGAAATGTATTGTTGAGGAGATTCATTTTGCGGAATCAATCATGTCTTCAAATATAATTGACAGCCTTGATCTCAAAAAACCTTCATTTAGGTCCTCAAAATGGCCCTGGAAGTTAAAACTTGCTAAAAATAGTAAATTGCCAAAATTGCTAGAAAGTTGTTTTGAGCTAGTTGGAAAAGGTGGGTGGCCACTGATATCCACCTGGATAAATCCTCCCTCCTTATAAAGCAATGGTATCCATTGCATCGAGTTCCCAGGGTAGAAGGAAAAGCGTTTGTTGAATCTGCATCTTGGTGAGTTGCTTGTCTTGTTAGAGACATCGTGCTATTCAATTTGTGGAAGTATATCACGAACCTGTTGAGGTTGAGGCTATTCAACAAGTTGAGATACATGAGAGGACGGTGTGAAAAATGAATGTTTGTGCTTTGCTGCAACCTTGTCGACCTCCTTCTGTTGGATAGAAGGTGCTTGGGGCAAGGCTGTAGTGGTTGCAGTGTCCTTTTATTCTCCTTTTGAACAGATTGTGAAGAAGCTGAATTTTGTAGTATGAGATACTACATTGCGACACTTTTTAGGTGGAACAGTAGCCAGAAATACCTCTGGTATTCCGTAGAGATCACACCCCAAAGTAACAATGACACTACGGGGTCGAGACTCATAAACAACATGGCGTCTCCACATATATGGTTGTCCCAAAAGCACATTACAGACATCCAGTGGGGAAACATCACATAATACCTCATCCTTGAAGGGTTGGATGTCGTATGATAATTGACACTGTTGGCTGATAGAGAGATCTCGTCCTTGATGAAGCCACCTAATGTTGTAAAGCTACGGGTGTGTTGTTGTTGACAATCCCAACTATTTGATGACCTCTGCTGAGATGAGGTTCTTCTGGCTTATTCTATCAACAATAAAATGCAGAGGGGTCCCCTTTACCCACATCTATGAATGAAAAAGGTGCTCCCCCTCTTCAGGATCCATTGGTTCTTTTGGTTGAATTGTTGCAGTAGTGACAATAGTAGTGGGGTCTGCGTCAATGATCTGTCCTTTACCATTATTTTTAGAATCATATTCTGAATCAGGTTTCATCTCTTTGTCTTTGATCTCGACCACTAATGACTATTTTGAGCGATATTCATCGATGTTGTGCCAGGGGATTTTGTGGAACTTGCACCATTTTCCGGTGTCCTTCTTTTTGTTGCTGTGACCCTTATTCTCCTATGTCTTGGACTTGTTTTTGGGAAACTATTTGCTAGGGTCGTCTTTTTCATACTTTAGTTGTTACGGATTTGTAGACCTGAACTCCCGTTTGTTCTGGTGCTTAAATTTCTTCTCAATTTTAACATCATATAGATAAGTAGCATTGAGTGATGAGATGTCCAGAAAATCCATTTCCATCTGGATGTATCTATGTAGAGCCCCACGGAATTTCAGAACCAAATGTCCCTTGTAGTCTTTGATACCCAACTTGGTGCACAAGGTATGGAAGGTATTCGTGAACTCCAGAACTGCTTGTTTCCTCTCTTTCCATAGTGTGGTCCATCTCATGTACTGGTCCTTATAGTTGCCAACATGGTAATACTTTTCCTTTACCGCATCCACAAAAAAATACGAAGTGGGATTGACCCTATATATTCCATACTCCTCTGTGGAACTTTGCTCCCAGTAAGTTTCCCAACAATGTTTTACATGAGGGATAGCTTTAAGGAGTGTGAAGGTGATCTTTTCTTTGTCAGAAAAATTGTGAAAAGAGAAATGACATTCTAGCAAAGTTAACCATTTTTCTAGGGCTTATGCATCTATCTATCCTTCAAATATAGGAATATCAAAGTTAATTTGTACCTTGAAAGGCAAGGTGCCTCCAAAGTGGCCGATTGATGAAGATGCACCTGATCCTATTGGTAGGCGTTGAAGAATGTGGGGAAAATTCTCCATCATTTCGTCCCTCTGTCGCGTGAGAGCTTGCTCAAGCAACAGATTGATAGGATCGTCTACTCCATTGCTTTTCTTTTATTCCTCCATTGAGGGTTTCTTCGGTGTGTGAGAGTGATTGTATTCAAGAGAGACAAGATCGAGACCCAACTTTCTATACTCGGACCTCGTCGGGGACATGCACTGAAAAAATGATCAAGAGTAGCCTTCTTTGATACCACTGATCCAGATTATTTTCGGCATGAAATGAGAGTGGAGATATAATAAAGAAATGCACAGAGATATTGCAGATATTCAATAATATAATAGAAATGTATCAGAGATGCAACCATAAACACAAATATATAGTAATACACGATTTCTATTAATGAAAGAAATGTACAGAGACTATAAAAATACAGAGTGAAAGACTCTCTAGAATGGCGACAACTTATCTCTGAGAAGAGATGTGACGGCTACTTGCATTCACAAGAAGATGATTACAATGAGGCTCTGAGGGCCTTTTTACAATAAACAGGAATGCCAAAAACCCTAGAAATCCAAAAACCTAACCATAGGAGATGAAGCGCCAAAAGTCATGTGGGCCCCGCTTGGGTAAGTTAGTATATCAACTTCTCGGGGTCGTAACTTTTTCATACGATCTTTCTTTTAAACGTATAATAGCTTGTTGTAAAGGTATCATCAAGGAGATTCATTTTGGGGGCTCATTCATGCCTTCGATTATCATTGAGAACCTCAATCTTGGAAAACCTTCATTTAGGCCCTCAAAATGACCCTGGAAGTTAAACCCTGCTAAAAATAGTAAATTGCCAAAATTGCTAGAAAGTTGTTCTGAGCCAGTTGGAAAAGGTGGGTGGCCACCGATATCCACCTGGATTAGGTATAGAGGCGAAGAATGACTTGGCTGAGGTCTATGCCTTTTGTGTGGTTGTTGTTGGGCGATGTGAGTTGTTTTTAGCACTTAGGTTGTTACGCCTTCATACCTTTGGTTCGTGCGCCTTGAGGTTCTAGTCATTGGTCATTACGTCGGGATGGGGAATTTGTCTCTCAAATTCTAGGCGTTTCTTGTTTGCGTCAGGTGGGTATTCGTTCTTCCTTTGTATCCTATGCATGTTCACCTAGTTGCCCCTGTGCCAGTGAGTGGAGCCATAGTTTCTTGTTTCCTGGACTATGTGCTTGCATTTATTGTTAGTGGATGGTTAAACTGTTTTCATCGTCACTTTCTTCCCTAAAAACAAACAAAAAAAAAAATCATTGTTCCTTTGCTTATAGTCACAATGGTTGAGGACGTTACAATCTAGAGCTCTCGAGGATGCTACAAAAAAAAATGTCCTAAAGAAAAATTAATTCTCCTATATGGAACTTCATCTATTTAATATGTCTGTCATGCCATGCTTTCTCGCACACTTTCTGAACTTGTTGATGGAATCCTACGACAAACCAGTTTTCTTCCAACTCTACTAGCTCTAACAATCTTCTTTCTACTACACTCGAATTAGTAAGCTCTACCAACGTGACAATGCATAGAATTGTTACAATCAATTCTACAAGAATGATTTCTTCCTGGCCATACAATAATCTGAATGGTGTCTATCGTGTCAACTTCTTAATTGTTGTCGTATACACCTATAAAAATGATTGAATCCTCAAGTCTTGATCATCTCCATGTACATTGCATACCTTAATCAATGTATGCTCTAGGATCTTGTTTAATTCTTCCACTATTCCATTTTCCTAAGGATGGTAAGGTATACGTTTCTAGTGATGATCCTGTAATTCCTTTGTCAATGCATTAATCATCTTATTCAAATATAAATCGAATAGTAGTCTTTGCGCTACAATCTCTGAACAATTTTTCTTTATCCCATATGGTTAAGTATTTCATTGCAGTGATGATGTATCTCACTCCTGACCTTTGTGCTGGTGGATTGATCGGTCCAACAAAATCGACTTCCCATTTATCAAATCCTTATAACGTCACTTGTGGAACTAAAGGAATTTTCTCTCTATTGGAAGGCTTCCCAACTCTCTAAGTGACATCACAGGTCTGATATAATTCCTTCACATCTTGATGAAGGGTGGGCAACCATAGTCCTACGCGCAAAATATTTTGATTCGTCAATTTTCCTACATAATGGCCTCCCACAACTCCTTCTTGTTGTTGTGATAATATCATATGTTTTTCATGCTCCAATACACAAGGTCGCATAATACCATCTGTGCATAACTTATACAAATTTGTTGATAGTCAGCTGCCTTCACTACTAACTACTTCTTCTGCGCAACTGTAAAATCAGGTGGGGATACTCTTGTACTCAAGAACTCGACTATATCTATAAAATAAGCATCAACCATAAGTATTGCAAATAAGTGTGTATCTAGAAGACTATCATCTAAATTTCCGGCATCTTCGCCTAATAGTATACATGACAAATGCTCTGGTCCTAAGTTTAACTTTTCTCGCTTCAAAATTACTTCAAAGTCACATTACTATAATAGCAGTATACATATTCATATCTTCCCTCTAAACACTTGCTTATTGACCAAGTATCTCACTGCAGAATAATCTATGTACATTTAAAGTGTAAGCCCAACAAATAAGGTCTAAAGTTATATAGTGGATATACCATTGTTAATCCTTCAAGTTCTGTAGTAATATCATTTCGTTCCATAATTGAAAATATCCTTCTCCTAGTTGTGTTAAATCTAAAATGGGGTGATCTAAATTTCCTTCTCCTAGTTGTGCTAGAGCAACACCTAATGTTACAAATGATGCATCCACGTGAACATGGAGCTCCTTCTTCGAATATGGAAATATCAAAATCAACGCAATAACTAACTTCTACATCAACATATCCAAACTCTTACGACATTCCTCATTCCATTGAAATTTCACTTCCTTCTTCAACAACTTTTCCAATGGAGTTATGATCTGAAGTCCAAAGCTCTGCGTCCAAGGGTGATGTGGGTTAGTGAGTGAGAGCATGCACATGTATACGGATCGCCTGTTAATTTACATAGTATGTCTTAAGTGCTAAGGTGAAACTCTCGCATGACAAATCCCGAAAGACATGTGGGTACGAGTTGCAAGAGAAATATATGATAAGTTCTATGTTCTATTCCCCGCATTGTAAGCTTTCTGCACATGTGAGAGGTGGAGTATGTCGTAGGTGCTAAGGTGAAGCTCTCGCGTGAGAAATCCCGAAAGACATGTGAGTACGAGTTGCAAGAGAATATATGATAAGTTCTACGTTCTATTCCCCGCATTGTAAGCTTTCTGCACATGTGAGAGTTGGAGATGGAGAGTTGCAGGTATAGGTGCGGCCATTGGCTTGGGTGAAGGAAAAAAAACAAGATACTAATAAAAATACAATGATAAAACAAAAATACAAATACATTAAAAATAAACTAAAATAATTAAATTTGGAAAAAAAATAATAAAATCAATTCAAATCAAAGTGAAAAATGAAATGTCTCCACTTAAAACAATGAAATACATTACCCTAAAACTTTGAAAATAAACTAAAATAATTAAATTTGGAAAAACAAATAATAAAATCAATTCAAATCAAAATGGAAAATGAAATGTCTCCACTTAAAATAATGAAATACATTACCGTAAAACTTTGAGAAAAAATTATATAAAAATAAAATTAAATGGAAAAAAAAAAACATATATATATATCCAAGTAGAGAGTCAAAGTGCATCTAATTTCACTAAGACATTGAAAAAATAATAAGAAAATACACATGAAATATACATAAGGGATTTAGGGAAAAATGCAGAGCTTAAGTAGTAATTTCCTACCTAAAACAAATTTCTCCATGTAAAATGATTTCCAATAAGAAAATACATATGAAATATACATGAAGGATTTAGGGAAAAATAAATTAAGTAGTAATAATTAATGATCTTGTGATTTTAGTTATGAGTTTAAACTGAAGAAGATCATTAACATACGATAGGTACAAAATAAATATGAAGACATTAGACGCAACATGCAAGAAAGATGATGCAAAATGAATATATGTTCTTCTTTAACTGATTTATCCAGGAAGTCCTCAAAAGAAAACTCTTTCAAGTCATGAAATAGACCATCAAACTTTGCAGTCATATAGAATGATCGGATACTTCAAAATTTGAAAAAGGTCTCAAAGATAACTTATCAATTTCGTCATACAAATATCAATGAGCGATTATAATTCAAAAATCATTATGGAGAACATTTGAAAGTATAAGATAAAAAAGATTAACAAGCATCGGTCAAAGACAATCATCAATAGATACCAAAACCCTCAACTTTGTCAACATAGGTAAAGAAAAACCAGTAGGCTCATAGTAGTGAAGGATTAGGCATTAGAGTTAAAATCTTAGTAGGGGACCCTTTCCTTTTGCTCATAAAAAAAAATGAAAGGGGGATTGTTGTGGCCACAACACCACCCACACCAAACACACTCTTTTGGACATTTAATCTAGCTTCTCCATCTCCATCTACTCTATAGTAATGCCAAATTTTTTTGAGAGCCACCCTACTATTCCAACACTCCCTCTTCTTAGATCAGATCCTTTGCTCTTTCCCTAACAAAATTTTTAGCACATGGCTCCTTTGGTTCAGTCTTCACATCTTACTAGAAACACATTTTCATGTGAGCACCTCTTCCACACAATGCAAGATGAAACCCCCATCTTTATTATTGTTCAATACCTATCTAGTGTTCTCACAGAAGCGCTAAGATGTAAGTCTAAGCTTCCCGCCTCTACTTTCTAGACTCATACACATAATTCATTACCCAAATATGGTTAGCAAATGGAGGGTAAACTGATAGACTCGTGGATCTATATCCTAACTACATATTCCAAGACATGTTAGAGGATGAATGATAGTGGTCAGAGTCTTCTTCTCTAGACCTTTATATCAAACTCAATGAATATTCCACTAATAATCATCAAGCTAGGTGAATTACAAACAGGGATGACTTTTGCAAAGCCTCGAGGAAATGATTTTACCCTCTTGGATACCTAGAGACGTATAAATACTCGATGTATAAATTATTGCAGCTCTAACAATCTCTATGTCAAAAAAATCCATGAGCATATTGAGATATTTACCCAGTTTTGGATCTAACTCCAAATTACATATTATAAAGATGTATCTATCGTTAGGTTTAATACTGATTGTAGCTTTGAGCATATTGAGATATTTACAAGTTTTGGATCTAACTCTAAATTACATATTATAAAGATATATCTATGATTAGGTTTAATACTGGTTTTGTAGCTTTTTTTATTATGAAGTAACATTATTTGAAAGCACTTTGTTAGATAAAACCTTTCTCCCTGCCCTCATTGTAGAATGAAAGTTAGACAAGCCAAGTCACTTCAAAGTAGTTGGAATTTTTTCGAAGTAACTATAAAAGATGACATTATTATGCTGAAAGGCGTATACTTATTGGAGATGGACACAATTAATGATCTTTTAATCTTAAATTTTAATCTGATGGTTATGCATTGAAGATGCTAGCATATTCTTAGTCGTCCTCCAAAATCAATGGATCAGATTTATTGTTGATAACTTCTTTGCATTTATAAATGCATCCATTATCCTGTTTACTTTTTAACATTTACCTAATCATATTAAGAAATTACTGTAACATCATGTGATTGCCACATTTAAATGATTAACTTTTGGAATTCTTCAGAGTTTCATTATCTGACTCAGTTAGAGTTTCATTATCTAACTGGGTTTTATTTTAAAGCGAGAGTTTTTTAATCAACCGTAACTCTTTCGGCGTTCACCAACCACGAGTTAACGACTGTGCTAGTCATTATGTACAATTAACTTTAAAGAAAAGAGAACACATTTGTGAAAACTTGGGGCAAATTCAGAATCAGATCAGGATTTGGTATTTATATTGGAAGTTAAAGTTCCATCTTTTCTGCGTTTGGAACTTTGTCCATAAAACTTTATAATTTAATTTATTTCCAATTTTACCACAAACAGGAAATAGGGCCATTTGAATACCTGATATAAAAAGGGCACGACAGCTTGTTCAACTTGTTAAAAAACAAATTTTATAGAATTATTGATTCAAGTTAGTTACAATTACAAATCTAAAGTATTGAACTCAAATGCTATCCGTTTCGTTAGGTATGAACTTGGTAAAACATAGGGTTTTTCCTTTCCCCGTGGCTATTGATTAACTAGAAATTCTCTGACAGGTTTGGTATCCACGTATTCATTATTGATGAACTCACTGAAACCCACTATCACTTGTTTCTCATGGAGCAAACAAAGCTACATTATTTAGTGTGAACCACATTGTCATGTTTTTCATATAAAAAACAAATCCATTGAACAGAACCACTCGGATACTATTCAATAAGATCCATATTATTTGTGAAAGGACACAAATGTTTCTGTAGCTATGTATAGATTCCCACTTATCGTACTTCAAAAAATCCGAGCTCTGCACAAAAGGAAATTTATTTAAAAAATAACAAGTTGTGTACCATGTTTCTACGGCGACAAACAAATCCATTTGAACTCAACTACTCAGTTATTGTGCATGACACATAATCGAATTGATCAGAAGAACAAATCTGTTTGCAAAAGGCCAATTAGTGTTTGATATTCTCAGTACATAATCCTCGACAGGGATGATCAACGAAATGTTTCAAAGTAACATGATAACTATAACTATTACTCAATAGTACCTAAATTATTTATTAGAAGACAAGGATCGTTTTGTAGATTTTTAAAACACTACCTATCGCTTCTCGAACTCCAGAATATCGACCGAAACATATTTATTTCATTTTAGCATGTTAATTTCATTTATTAAGAGTATCTAGACCTCTACCAGAAGGAAGGAATTTAACTAGCACTGACTGGTGAACGTCTAAAGGTTTTGGTTGGTAAAATTCCCAATTCAGTAAGTAGTTAAAGAAAACCTTAATTGACATAGTCTAAATATTCTTTCTTGGTTTTTCATTTGCTTCCCTAGAATCCATGGAATTAAGTTTGCTAATCATTTGAATGTGGTAATTAGATGGTGACACAATAATTTTTTAATCATATTAAGTAAATGTTAAAAACTAAACAGCTAATCGAAGTTCTCAAAAATACAAGAAAATTATTAACATGAGATTTCATTCATTAATTTGGAAGAACCACAAAAAATATGCCAACATCTTCAATTGATATCCATACTATTGAAATTTATAGTTAAAAAATGATTAAATGTGTCCATTTCCAATAGATATACTCCTTTCAACCTAATTATATTTATTGCTTTTAGAAAGTCACCAACCAACTGTCGCTTATATAACACCACAGAGTTTTTGAAGAAAACAAGTTATATCCCTTCATAAACGGCATAACAACAATGGCAGGAACATGTTCTGTGTGCTCCGAATGTACGTGTAGTTTTCCAGTTTTCAGATATAGTTAACTCTGTTGGTGCTATATCGTAATCAATAACATAAGGAATCTCTAGCACATGCACATGGAGGCGAATATGAGTACTGTCAACCTGTATTCTTCTTTCCTAATAAATAAACTACATTTATCCTGCAACAACCAAAATTAAACATTGTTTATAAGACCAGGTGTCCATCACTTTCTTTAGTTTTATCATTGAATGTCTACTCCCTTCCGTTAAACAAATGAACGAATCCGATGAATGCATGCATTACGATGCTCCGAATTCTTCTTAGTATCGATTTTTCCAAACTGTAGCCACCGTTAAACGATCTCAACGGCCCATGGTTAGAGATTGTGCAGCGATTTTCAAAGGCCGAATCTTTTTGGTGGCATATAAAGCAGAGCAGCGAATTAATATATACTATGTATAGATGTTCATAATATTAAAAGTTAAACAAATCGACTGCGTATCAACGCACCGACATTAATAATATGAAGAAGTGCACTGAAAATCTAGTAGCACGTTGGCCAACCACCGATCATTGGTACCAATCTTATAACTTATGAAACGTACAGACAAATCACCATAAGAATTTTTCATGTCCATATAAAACCAATTGCAGTACATTGTATGCATGGAAATTAATAACAATAAACATCTTGCTTTCGATCGTTAGAGTTAATTTTTCTCTTCTTTATCTTTTCCAGCATAATTGATGGGTTTAATACTGTACACCATATAATTGCCACTCGTGTTTTGTCACATTTTTTTATTTTGCACATATCAATTTTTGTGATTGAATACGTTATGAAAGGTTTAATACTGTACACCATATAATTGCCACTCATGTTTTGTCACATTTTTTAATTTTGCACATATCAACTTTTGTGATTGAATACGTTATGAATGCATTAGACAGAATCATTTGCTTATTTTTTAACTTGTTAATTGTTTTATTATGATTTATGTGATAATTGATTGGAAAAGAATACGTTACGAATGCATTAGACTTTATAACAGAATCATTTGCTTATTTTTAAGTTGTTAATTGTTTTGTTATGATTATTTGATAATTGATTGGAAAAGTAAAGAAGTTTAATAGACTAACATTTTTTGCATTAGACTTTATAACAGAATCATTTGCTTATTTTTAAGTTGTTAATTGTTTTGTTATGATTATTTGATAATTGATTGGAAAAGTAAAGAAGTTTAATAGATTAACATTTTTTTTTGTTGGGTTTTGGGATGAGTTTTGTCCATAAACTGTTAAAAAAATTAAAAGAATTCATGGAATTGCAGAAATCAGTTGTTGAGATAGTGCAGTCTGGTTGGATTGGAGGTTTTTTAGGAAGCTCGATCTATCTATGTACTCAAAACTACAATTTAAATAATGGAAAATTTGCAATTTCACCAACAATTTGATCACTCTCATAATTGTCCAAAATTTTAAAAAATACTTGGTAGATAAACTACATTTTTCTTTAGCATAGTCTAAATATTATATTCTTTAACCTTTTTCTGTTTTCTGATGGTTTTGTCCATAAACCAGTTTAAAATTTGAAAGAGTTAATAGAATTGTACATATAAGTTGTTGAAATTGTACCATCCTAGTGGATAAGAGGTTTTTAAGAATGTTGGATTCATCTTATAGATCAAGTTAAACTACAATTCAAATAATCGTAAATTGTAATTTCATCAACAATTTGATCACCAAATTTTAACAATAATTATTTAAAAAAAAAAATATTTCTAATAGATAGAATATTCATTTTTTCTTTTTTCTTATAATTCAAACTTTTTCTTAATAAGCTACATATCTGAAATATAAGAGATAAGAGGGATACAAATTTTATGGATAGATTTATTAGATGTAAAATATAAAAGAAAAATATTTCTAATAGATAGAATATTCATTTTTTCTTTTTTCTTATAATTCAAACTTTTTCTTAATAAGCTACATATCTGAAATATAAGAGATAAGAGGGATACAAATTTTATGGATAGATTTATTAGATGTAAAATATAAAAGAAAAATATTTCTAATAGATAGAATATTCATTTTTTCTTTTTTCTTATAATTCAAACTTTTTCTTAATAAGCTACATATCTGAAATATAAGAGATAAGAGGGATACAAATTTTATGGATAGATTTATTAGATGTAAAATATAAAAGGGATGGAAATTTGAAAAGTAAATTTAATAAACAATTTAAACAAATTTTTATTAATCTTATATATTCAAAGGTAATTTAATTAGAAAATGGTAGTGTAGTTTTCTTACATTTTTTCGAGAACATCTCCTCATTCATTAGTTGTTCTATTGTTTTGTTACATTTTTTTTTATTTTGTACATCAATTTTTGGGATCAAATAAGCTATTTATATAGTTTTTTTTGTTATGATTCTAAATTTTTATTTGGAGTTATAATTTCATTTATTTTTTTAATCAAAAAGATTTAATATATTTAATATATGTGAAATATAAAAGGATGGAAATATTAAAAGTTTTTATAGGATGTTGGATTTATGTGTGTATTAAAAACTACAATCTAAACAATGCTAAATTTGTAATTTCACCAACAATTTGATCACCAAAACTACAATCTAAACATTGTTAAATTTGTAATTTCACCAACAATTTTATCATCTTGATAATTGTTTCAAAAGACAAAAAATGTCTAGTAAATACACTAACTTTTCATTAGCATAGTCTAAACATTAGACTTTTCATCTTTCCCATGTGTGTTTTTAGATGAATATTGTTCATAAATCAATTAAAATTTTGAAAGAATTAATAGAATTGCACGTATCAAATCTTGAGAATGCACAATTTAGGTGGATAAAGGGTTTCTGAGAAGGCTGATCCGTCTCATGCATTCAATTCAAAATACAATTAAAATAATGGAAATTTGTAATTTCATCACTAATTTTTAGTGAAAATTATAAACAAATTTAAAAAACTTAATAAATAGATTAATCATTTTTTTTTCTTATAATTAAAACTTTTTCTTAATAAAATGCATTTATTAGATATCAAATATAAAATAGATAAAAAATTGGATGAATAAATTTAATAGATGTGAAATATAATAAATTTAATAGATGTGAAATATAAAAGATGAAAATTTTAAAAGTAAATTTAATAAACAATTAAAAAAATTTATTAATTAGAAAATTGTAATTTAATTAGAAAATGGTAGTGAAACTCTTCTTACCTTTTCCATAACATGGCCTCATTCATTAGCTGCTCTACTGTCTTGTTACATTTTTTTTTTTAATTTTGCACACCAATTTTAGAGATTGAATAAGTTATTTATATAGTCTTTTTTAAAATCAATTGTTTTGTTATGATTTTAAATTTCATTTTCTAATTATAGTTTAATATCTTTTATAATCTATTAAATTAATATATTTTAAATACAAAAGATTAAAATTAAAAAAAGAAATTTCATAAATAATTTAAATATATATTTATTAATATTTGTATATTTAAAAATATTTTATTTAAAAAACAATAGTGAAATTTTTTTTTTTTTAATTTAATTGAGATTTTAGTAAGATTTAATGGATATTCAAAGTTACAAATCATTTCATGAAAAACATATAAAAATATTTCAAACTTTCAAGTTTAAGCTTTTTCAACTTTCAAAGTTGCAAGTTTTAATATTATTAATAAAACAATTAAATATGTATTTATTAATATATTTAATTAGAAAACTATAATAATACTTTACTTAACAAAAAAAATTTAAATATATATTTATTAATATTAATATATTTAAAAATAATTTAATTAGAAAAAAACAATGATATTTTCTTCAATTTAATTACAAAACATTTATATATTAAATTATATTTTAATTAAAAAACTATAATAATATTTACTTAACAAAAAAAATTTAAATATATATTTATTTTTTTCGTAAATAAGAGTGTAAATATATCAGAAGCTTCCAAAAACCAGGGCAAAATACAGGTTTATCCGGGTCGTAGTTACTGGACTGCCCCAGCCATGGGGAAACCAGTCCAGCCGGCCCAGCCAACCATTAGTCCAATAAGTCATAAGCAAAACTGAGAAAAGAGTGCTTAAATTGTCTGTCAATTACAAACTAAAACTGACAAGACTGGACACCTAGACATTGTAAACTTAGACACCTGGATGATAGCTTGTCCAGGTGGCTGAAAGGTCGCCTAGACAAGGCTCTTCCTCGATGTACACTATCCCATCGCCCCATTGCTTGTCACCTTCCTGGTTGCATGCAGCCTCCTCGACGTCGTCCTCGTGCCTTTCCTCCTTCCTTCTCATGACTGGTGGGCTTGTCACGTTGTGTTGACCTTCGTCTATGCCAACCTCGGGGTCCCCCTTTGGGCTAGCTTCGACAGGATCCGGGAACAAGGCTGCATGCATGGATGATAGAATTTGGAGGAAATTCACCACCTTTGCTTCCATGGCTTCCATGCGAAAATGTAAATCCGCCACCTCCTGCCGAAGTTCGAAAACCAGGGTGTGCAGTATGGCCAAATTATCCCTGAATTACGCGCTGTCAGAGGAATCCCGGTGGTGAGGTTCTGCTATATTGGGCCTCCTTTGCGGAGCAGGGCCACATCCTATGTTGCCGGAAGGAGTATGAGAGGGCTCGGGGTTTTGATTAAGTCGAAGAAGTGAAATTGGCATTTTCGGTATGATGGCCATGGACCTGAATTGCAGAGCCTGCAGAGTGATAGGAGTGGAGACTGATTGATGGCGAGGGGAGGAATCAACAGAGGTTGAGTCTGGAGGTGTAATCGGGGGCCGTCGAGGCTTCCAGGGCACTCCCCACCTTGGTCTGCCTCTTGGCCTCGTCATATAATGTTCGATGCAACTAGCATGGAGATCAAAGGTCGACTGGCAGAGGGGAAGGACAGGGTCTCGCTCGCACCAGAGGAGAATAATAGGGAGGAACTCAAGCTTCGGCAAAATGAGCCCGGCGAGCAGCGAACAGAGGTGAACCGTCTCCATAATGACCCAATTCATTCGAACTTGCAACGAAAGGACTTCTGCATAAATGCAGCCTCACATGAACATAAACGTGATTAAATTTCAGGTGGGGCGATGGGCTGTGGTACATGCCCAACACGTGGCTCCATGCCACGACGCCCGTTACCCGCATCCAACTCCTGCCACGATTGCCCATTTGACACCCCATCCAGGGAAGTATCTACCATTCCAGCTTTGTGAATACATTGCTGGAGGATAAGGTGATTCTGATCCCGACCTGCATGACAGTGAAGGTCTGGTCCTCTCCAGGTGGCTCCCAAGTTAGCGAGTTCATCAGCAACTTGATTAGCCTTCCTGTGGACGTGTGTGGGAACGATGACCTGATTTGGATTAAGTAAACCGGCGATGATCTATAAGCCATGTGACAGTCTCCAGCTAGGCGAGATACTGTCTGGTTTTGCCCCACTTAAGATTCGGCGTAGCAGGCTGACGATGACTTGAGAGTATCCCTCTGCAATTACCTTTGTATAATTACTTTTGATGACCAATTGCAGTCCATTGATGAGTCCCCATAGTTCCTCTACATTGTTTGTCGAGTGCCCAAGGGATCCTGCCACTAATTCAAGGATGTGCCCGTGGTGATTACGAAGGACCACCGCATACCCGACAGCTCCCAGATTGCCTTTAGAGGCCCCGTCAAAATTCTGCTTAACAAAATCCTCTGGAGGAGGGGACCAGAAGGAGGGGCTTCTCGAGGGGCTGGTGGGAGAGGGGGGGAGCGGGCGAGTCTGAGGAGAAGGAAGAGGGGTCTAGTAACGGAGAATGATGAGCTCCAAGGGAGAGCAGGCGAAGTCTACATCCGACCAATTCTTGAGGTGGAGAGTTTCCAAGATGTTGCGATAGCAATGGCTCCAGCACTGTTGCCAAGGGAGAGAGGTATTTCTGAAAATTCTCCTATTCCTTTCTTTCCAAGTTTGCCAGAGAATGAAGCCAGGTAAAAGTTGCCAGATTCGATTAAGGAGGGGGGGACTGGAAAGCCTGATCTCTCCAATTCGTGATGGTTGCTAGGATGTTGTCCCTGAGTCGGTCCGAGGTGCGCATGATGATCGCTGCATGATCCCATATTTGAGCTGTGTAAGGGCATGTATTGAGGAGATGATTCATGGTTTCCTCAGCATCTCCACATAGTATGCACAAGGAGGGTCCCACAAAACCTGTTTTCAAGAGATTGTCCCAGGTTAGAATGCTGGAGTGAGAGACCAGCCATAGGAAGAGCATGATTTTCGGCCAGTGCTTAAGATTCCAGATTTTTCCCCANCAGGGGGGGGGGGTTTGACTGGGCTTTTATTTGATAGGCTTCCTGCGTGCTAAAGAATCCCTGTGGCCTATAGCCCCACAGAAGAATATCTTCACCTTCAATTATGGGTATTCTTCATTTAGTCAACTCCTCTTGGAGAGGTGTCCAATCAACATGCTCCTGGAGGTTACTGCGTGCCCTGTCCAAATGACAACATCGCCAGGTGTCCTCCGTGGGGTTGTCTTGCCAGTAATCCACTACTCTTTTCAAGCCTATCCTTGTAGTCTGGGTGAAAATGTCCCGGGGCCATTCCTCAGTGCTTAGAGCCGGCCATTGTTGCCAGGAATCTTGCCAGAACAGAGTCGTTTCCCCATCTCCTATCTCCCAGAAAGCATGTTGTGTGACCAGCTGTCTGTTCTGCTTGGATGCTATCCATATTAGAGAGCCTAGTTTGTCTCCATTCCATCTGATTAGGTTTTTCTCTACCGTATTTGGGGTATATTTCTTCCTCCACAGTTTGGCCCAAAGATATTCGGGGTTTTTTAGCCAGCACCACCATATTTTGGCACTGAGAACCTTGTTCATGATAGAGGGATCTCTTACTCCCAATTCTCCTTGTTGTTTGGGGCGACAAAGCTTTTCCCAGCTAACTAGAGCTATCTTCTTCTCTTTTTGGAGGCCCTGCCAGATGAAGTTTCTTTGTAAGTTTTTGATGTGGGTAAGGACGAACTTTGGGGCAACCAGCGCTGAGAAAGCATAGATCGGGAAAGCTTGTAGAACAGCTTTGAGCAGAATTAGACAACTTGGTAAGTTCAAGGCTCTAAAGGTCCAGGAGGAGAGTCTTTTGGAGAAGGAAAATAAAAGGTGCTCCCAAGAGGAGTTCCTGAGGGCATTTTCGATCAAGGGTAAGCCAAGGTATTTGGACGGAAGGGAGCTTATTTTGAAATCGAGAAGATCTGAGATGTGTCATTGGATCTGAGGGGGCGTGTTGAAGAAGAAGATTTCGGATTTGTCCTTGTTACAGTCCAGACCAGAGGCCTCAGAGAAGGTTTGGAGTATCTCCTGGATAGCGCTAGCTTCTCATACCGTAGGGCTTCCCATTAAGAGCGTATCATCCACAAACTGGCTATGCGATATAGGGGGTGAGATTCCATGCAGAGGTAAGCCTGTCATAAAGTTCTGTTCTATTGCAGCATGGATGGATTGACTAAGCCCTTCAGCCAATATAATGAAGAGGAAAGGGGAAAGGGGGTCTCCATGTCTAATTCCTCTTGAGGGGGAGAAAGGTCTCGAGGGTACACCATTGATGAGTAGGGAGAAGAAAGCTGAGGAGGTTAAATTTAAAATCCAAGTTACCCAGGTTTGATTGAAACCAAAAGCCAGGAGCATTGCCTGCATATATTCCCAGCTTATTTTGTCAAAGGCTTTAGAGAGGTCCAATTTGAGAAGCATACCTGGAGTTTTTTTTTTCTGCAAGGAGTGAATGACTTCATGAGCCAAGATGATGCTATCCAAAATTTGCTTGCCTTCCACGTATCCTGATTGTTCTGGAGAGATAATTGTTGGCAGGATTGGCTTGAGTCTTTGTGCTATCACCTTTGTAAGGAGTTTGTAAATCACATTGCAGAGAGCGATTGGTCTGTATTTCTTAGATCGATGTGCCTGCCCCTTTTTGGGAACTAAGGTAAGAAAAGTGGCATTGAGTGCTTGAAGGACTCTTCCTGTGATTCTTGAGTCCTCCAGAATTTCCAATACTTCTGTTCTTATCATCGGCCAACCATAGTGAAAGAAATCGTTGGTGAAGCCATCAGGGCCCAGAGCTTTGCATTTAGGAGTGTCCTGCATCACTTGATATACTTCCTCGATGGTGAAGGGTCAGAGAAGAGCAACGTTTTTCTCCTGAGTTACAAGCGAGAGTATGTTCCTTGTAATCTTGTTGATTGTTGCCTGTCTGTCTGGGATGGGCTCTGTGAGCAGGTCTTGAAAGTATTCAACCAAGTTTGTTTCTAGGTCAGCATGAGAGTAAAGTGTTACTCCTTCATCCGATACAAGATGCGTGATCCTATTGCAATGCCTTCTTTGGATTACAGTTCGGTGAAAGAATTTGGTGTTGCGTTCTCCTTCCTTGAGCCATTGAATACACGACTTCTGTTTCCATAGTATCTCTTCCTATCTTTTTATAGCTTCTATCTATTGGGCCACCTCAAGTTCCTGTGCTTTTAGCTCATCCGTGAGCCCTTGCTCCCTAATCTGGTGTTGAATCTCATTCATTTGCTAGGACAACTGTTTTTGTGAGTCGAAGATGCTACCGAAAGTTTGCTTATTCCAGAGTTTGAGCGTTTTCTTAAGATTCTTTAGCTTATGTTGGAATCAGTACATTTTGGATCCTTGAGATATCTCTGCCCACCGCCACCAGTCCTGAATGTTTGCTTTGAAGTCCGGGTGGTCTAGCCAGAACTGTTCAAATCTAAAAGGTTTCTTTCCAGGATTTGCTAGGACGTCCACCCATAATTGTATGGGCCAGTGATCTGAACCAGGGTGGTTCAGGATGGTAGCTTCCATTGCAGTTTCGTCCATCATCATAGGTTCCGATAAGAGGAAGCGATCTATCTTGCAAGCTATCTGGTGTAGCCCCGTTCTTCTGTTTGTTCAAGTGTGAAGGCCATTGTTGGTTTCCAACTCAATTAGATGAAGTTCATCTATCAGATTGTTGAAGTCGCTGGAGTCTTGATCCAATCACCTTGTGCCCCCCTTTTTCTTCTCTAGGCTGCGGATGATATTAAAGTCCCTGCCTACAATCCATCTATCATATTTTGCGAGGATGGATAGGTAACTCAGGCTGCTAAGGAAAGCCTGTTTGTCCCTTGGATTGGCCGGGCCATATACACTAGTCAGATGGCCAGGCTTGTTGGAGCCAATGAGCCTATACTCTGCTGTGATGGACCACCTGGTAGTGTAAAATTTTTCCATTAATACCATGTTGGTGTTCTAGAGGATGGCCACGCCTCCAGCTATACCTGTGGCATCAATCGAAACCGCTCTCCCCTGTCGCCAACAGTAAGGAAGTAGCCAATCAATGTCCTCTGAGGTGCATTTTGTTTCCTGTATCATTATAACGTCCGAGTTTTCCACTATAATCAGTTCTCATAGAATTTTTTGCTTGCTACATCCATTAAGGCCTTTGATATTCCAGGAGATGATCTTCATGATCACGGAGGGGTGGGGAGGGGAGGGAAGCTATCTGAGATCAGGTGGATTTGCCTTGAATTTACCATGAATTTTCCTATTCCCTGTATGAGCTTGTTTGTGGACTTCCTTCCTCTTTTCTTTTCTTTCTTTTGACTTTTACTTTATTTTTTGGTCTGACTTCCTTGGATTCCCAAGGCTTTGCTAGCCCTGGCTGATGATCCTATGGAGGAGTTCAGAAATACCTTGTGCACTTTCCTTAATTGATCCCTGGGTATGGTGTAAAGTTTCTGATGTCGGTAGGCATGTTCAAGGTGTTCCAGATCCACTCCAGTGAAGTCCTGTTCCTCCAACTCCATTTCCTCATCTCCATCTTCGAGCTCCTGCAGGCCTGGCATCTCCTGCACCAAGCCCGGGGGGGTCGGGTCCAAGTCCTTATTCTTTGGGAGCTTTTCAGGACTGTGGCTCTCAGTCTGAGGTTCGTTGTGTGGGGCTGGTGCATTCAGATTTGCTTGGGTTACTGGGTTTTCTGATTGATCTTGTAAAATTGCAAACTTATTACTAGTGGATGGGTCTTTGCTTACCTGGGCCATGTGCTTCCTTGCTCCCCGTCGCCTTCTTCCTGCTGACTACATGAATCCTTCGTTGTCCTTGCCGCCCTCGGAGTTTCCTTCTTCGTTGATCAGATTGAGAGGGCACTCTCTGAAGAGGTGACCATGTTCATGGCATTTCCTACAACGGAAGGGAATGTGTTCATAATCGATGGTCTGAGACCAGTCCTCGTCATGATATTCCAGAGTAATGGAGCCCAAGAGTGGCTTAGCTATGTTCAGATACACACAGATTCGCGCATATGACGTGTAGCGTCGTTGCTTAGTAGCTTCAAAGGACTTGACGTAGATGTCGATGGTATTGCCAATGCCTGCTAGGACCTCTTCCAGCCAAAATTCCTGGGGAAGACAATACAGTCTCATCCAGATTGACGCATGGGCGAAGTCTTCCTTCTCGGGGCTAAACTTTTCTGTCCAAAATCTCAGGAATAGTCCAGTTGAGTTATAAAAGTATGGCCCTCCATCGAAGATGCGGTTTCGATCCTCTAGATTGTGGAAGATGATTGTGAAAAACCCCTTCGAGCCCGGTTGTAAATCATAGTGGCATTTTGGTTTCCACCAATACTGTATCCATTTGACTAGGTCACGCTCAGAGGGCCAGAGCCCTAAAAACTTTCCTACCAAGGCATTGTCTCGCATGTATTGCTTCTGCTCCTCTATGCGGGGTGAGCTGACCACGTATTTTGGGGCTTGTGGTGCCTGTGGGATGCATTTCCCCGGCACCCATGGGGCTGAAACATTTGCAGGGACCTTTTCCTTGGCTGGATCGATGTCCATGTCCCGGTCTTTGAATGTTCCCTCTGCCAGAAGCTGCACGCGCATGTCTGGAGGCGTTTCGAATGTCAGCCGCTTCGTTCCTGTTTCAGAGTTTGCATTTGCCGTGATTTGGCTGTAAGTGATACTGGGCGGCGCCCCTTCCCTGCAATTCAGGAGCCCCTGCGGGGCAGTCATTTTCCTGACTCAGTTCGCAGCAGCGATGGTACCCTAAACCCTAGTTGCAGAGCTAATCAACCTACACTGAATAAATATATATTTATTAATATTAATATATTTAAAAATAATTTAATTAGAAAAAAGAAGTGACATTTTATTCAATTTAATTACAAATCATTTCATCGAAAGGGCATAGAAATATTTCAAAGTTTGAAGTTATTTCATGGTAAGGTTGCAAAACCTCCTTATTAGGATGTGGGTTTAATTGACATGAACACATTAGGATCTGGGTTTAATTGGCATGAACACATTCAAAGTCACTATTTTATTACGAAAACAGTTCCTTAGAAATTAAGGAAGTGGGTCTATTTTGTATTAACCAATGTTGCAAACATCGACATCGACAAAATCTTAGAAATTAAGGAAGTGGGTCTATTTTGTATTTACTATTAAAACATTCAAAATTACTATTTTGCTAAAAAAACAAAAACATTTTTTTTATGTTAACACATACAACTATCTAAGATTTGAGGTTTAGAATTTGAAATAAATACGGAATAAGTTTATATATTATATAATTTTTTATTTCTATTAGAAATAAGTTAATATATTATATAAATTTTTATTTGTATTATTTTTATATTTGAATAAAAAAAACTTATTAAAAGAATTAAACCAAATAAAATTTAAATAATTGCTTTTAATTTTATATATATATATATATATATATATATATATATAATTTATTAATAATATAAAATAATTTTTATATCATAAGTTCATTAACACAAAAATTATAATTTTTATTTAGTTTGCGTAAACCTACAAACTTTCATCCAATAAACTACGATTTAATATTTATTTAGTTTTGTTAGTACCTACAACTTTCATCGAATAAACCATGATTTAAAAATAATATAATTGTTCACGACCAACAATATATAAATCGCGCAATGAATTAGTATATAAAGGAGGTTTAAAGGAACATAATGCATAATTATAAAATCTAATCCAACGAAGTTGATATATTATGAATTTATCAAATGGAAAAAATATTCACGACGGGACATTTAAGGATAGGGTATTTATTGAAATACATATATTGGAAATGGGTGGAGAGATTACTAAATGTGGAAAAAGTGTATTTTATATTGAAAAATAAATTTTCAAAATATAATTGTGAAAGTTGAAAAAGATGAAAAACATTTTAGAGGGGTGATAATCTATGACGATGGGACAAAAGGTATGTGGAATTAATTAAAGAAAAAAATATTAGTGAGGGGTTAAACAATATCTTGGAAACGACAATATAGTATGTAGTAATCAAAGTGTGATAATATAATAGTTTTAAAAAAAGTATTTATGTGAAGTATATTTGGAAATTTTAATGATAATTTTCAAATTCTAAATTTATAATTAAATTAAGTAATTTTAGATGTGATAGAAGCTAATACTAAGTTAAGTTAGGTTTTGATAGATAGTAATATTGTGATACATTTTACTTTTAAAACTCAATCATATTAATCAAATATTTAAATAATATTAATATATATATTTTTAAATCTTTAATAGTTTTAATTATTATGAAATAATTATTTTGGTATAAAATTACATAACAATTAATATCTGTATAATTATCAATAATTTTTTTAATTATTATTATTTTTTTTAAATTATATTTTTATATATTTTTATTAATGTATAATTTTAAGAACAATTATCCATAATTTTTTAATTATTTAAAAAAACTATAATTTTATATATTTTTATTAATATATAATTTAAGAAAAATTATTATTTTAAAATAAAAAAATATTATATTTCTACTAAATTTGTATATATTGATATATCACTTTATTTCAAAACATTTATTTATTCCTATTTAATTATTTTATATTAAAAAATTTATTTACAACGAATTCATTAATTAAAAAACATTTATTTATATGTTATTATTTAACTTTTTATCATTTAGATAAAATTAAGAAGGTTTAATTCATGTTTTAAACTCAATATCTTCTTGTAAATAATGTTTCTTGATGTTGACTTATATTGAACATGGAATGTTATTGCTTAAGGGTTGCTATGAATACTTTTTGATAGCAGATAATTAATATTTTTTTAATAGTTTTGAGTGTATATATATATAGCTTCGATGATGTACCTTTTTTTAAATGCATTTTAACTCATCATGATTATATTGGTGAGAGTCTAAGGGGAAAAGACCTTAAAAATTCCGTCCCATATTAACCACGTTAAAAAACCTAAGGGGCAAAGCTATAAATTACCTTTTACTATTTTTTTTTTTTATATTTATTCCTTACATAAATTCCCTTCATTATAAACCTAATGTGATATGTAAATTGAACTATAAGGACATAATTAGATATTTGGTTAACTCTAAGTGTCTATAAACTCTTGATAAATATTGGTTATAATTTGTTTTGTTGGATGCATGTTGGTGTGTATTTTTATAAAAGAAGGAAGGATACAAAACATCCAAAACATCCTTCTAATCCATTTTCAAATCTCATTTTGTGACATGTATGCTCTTAGTGAGTTGATTTTTGATGACTTATATATGATTATTGATATTTTAATAGGTTAAGATCTAAATATGAATCTCCTTCTTTTTTTCAAGAGTACTCCTTTGCATATTCTTTAAATATCTCGAATCAATATCTTGAAAAATAAGAAAATGCTAAATAAAAAACTCCAAATCTTTATGAATTAGATAAATTTAAAATATCATTAACCAAAAATAAAATACAAGCATCAAAGAATTTTTGAGAAAAGTATCATGAATCGTCATTCATAAAATATTTTCAAACATATTATACATAAATAAAAATTATAGAAAAACTTAATACAAATCTCATATCCATTACATAATTCAATTATTTTAGATTACATTAAGGAAAAAAAATATAAACCCATATATGATATAAATTTAAAGAAGTATTTTTATTGAAAACAAAATAGAATATGATAGGAAAAATTCAAACATTAAATGCTCAAATATCAAAGTTGAAAAAATATTATTGAAGCTTTTCTTCGAAGTAGTTCTCTGAGATTTTTAAAAAATAATATAGTCTTTCATAGTATTAAAATTAAATTGAATTTGTACGAACATGGTCCGGGGATTAGAGTGTGGACCGTAAAATAAACATAAGAAACAAGAACATGGTAGGGCGTGAAAGGTTGACAAAAAGAGAAAAATAAAAAAATGAGTTATGTATTTTTTGGAAAAATAAAACAAAACTGGATGACTTTTGAATAAGAAGAGAAACACATTAAGAAGAATGTGATTTGTATTACTCATTTTGATGGAATATTTTTATTACTTTGTGATTGATGTTGCTATTATATTCTCCTTTGTGGCAGTTTCACAACCATTACCAACCGCTTTCGTTTGATCCTCTTCTTTAATTTTGATTAAAGATTATTTTAACCAATTCTCAATATATTCACGTATAGGAGAAACAATTACCTCTTGTATAACTCTTATGCAAATAATGTACATTCAAATTCTATTTAAATCAATTGAAAGTTGTTATAATGTAATTTCAACGTTTTTATTTTTATTTACATATTCTACGAGCCATCTTTAAATTTCTAGCTCTGTATACTCGATCATGATAGTGAAATTATTTGCTAATATGCCCTTTAATATTTCCACATGTTCCTCAAATTGTTGGGTTGTCATGAGAGTAAAATTTAAAATCAATTTACACGAGTAATTCTTTTAAGGTCTAACTCAAACAACATTAAATAAAATTCACCCTTTTTAACACTTAGAACATCAACACTTAGAACATCAAGATCATCTAATAGTTCCTTTAAGGTTTAAATTCTCTTTATCCAACATTCCTTTAATCGTTTGACATGTGTAGGGGATGGGAAATCTTCTTAATTTCTCTTAAGCTCGGTCATACCAAAAAAATTAAGAACAAATGTGATTACAACATCTTTACAAAAACCTTCATCACTTTAAAATCATACTCTAGCTACTTTCTAAAATTATGAATCTTGGAACCCAAAGAGACAAAGCTACTTGTTAAATCCCATGTATCCAATATGAGATACATTCTCTTTTTTATATTTTTTTCAATATAATCCCTAACTCTACCAAATAGACTCGATGTTCCTTTCAACCTTAAACTTGATTTTCGAGTTTTATCAAAGAATTTCCAAGGTTGGATTGTTTAAATCAGAGTAACAAATATAGGGGGTGGCATTAGAGTAGACTATAATTCCTTAACTCTTTCTTTCAACATGATATTTTTTACTTCCATGTCGACCACTGACATTTCTAAATATTCACCCATAACTTTGTGAATTATGGAAGTTCAGGAAGGAGGTATGCCACTGAGATCTAACTTAGAACAAGATTTTTCTTGAACTCTTTTATATTTTGAATTAATTCTTTCAAAAATTAATTTTCTAGAACATTTATCAAATAAACCATTCTGCACAGTGAAGGATTCTTCCTCTTAAAAGGCTTATTCTTGAACTGCAATTTCCTTACTTTCTTGCAATCTATGTTTTTCATCAGGAAATTGAATATTCTCAATATCCACATCCAAGTCTATATCTTCAAGGATAATTTCATTCTCAGGTAAATGTTATTCTACCTCTTGTTAGGAATTTTGTCTTCTTCTTTTGACGCGTTGTTTATGGGACCACTCCAACCTTCCCTTCAGATGGTTTTTCTGTTAAGTTTTGAGCTATTATTAGGTTTCTTTTAAATTTAATAGATAAAAATAACATAGGTAGGATTAGAGATAAACACAATCACAAGATACAAAAAAATTATCCTGGGAAACCCTCATGGGGGAGAAAACCCAACAAAATTTCCCTAATATAGATAGCCAATACACTGCCAAGGACATAAACCAAAACACTATAGAATCCAACACTGAGAAACATGCTTCTCTCTTCTTATCCTAACTGCATCTACCAAACTTGTTCACTGGATGAGAGAATGAGTGAGTGAGATAATGAAGCGCTGACTTCCTTTACTTATACAAACTGGCAGGTGATGGAAAGGTGTCTCTTCACTGGTCAGGGCTGACTTATCTTCTTAGTGGTTAAAACCACTTTAATTAGCCTGGGGGATGACTTCTCAATTTTCATATTATATTTAGGGTTTGACCAATCCACAAAAGGGAATTTGGTCAATTACAATGCCCGACATGATCAATCCACAAAAGGGGATTGATCTGATAAATAATAACTCAATAATAAATAGAATACTCTTTACAGTTACAATATTTCAACACTCTTCCTTAACAAGAAGGGTATTCTGTAACATCATCAAGAGAGAGAGAGGGAAACAACATCAACAACATATGGAATACTGACTAGAATATCTATAAATCATCATATGATTTTCTCATCATCATCGTTCATAGCATGGAGCTGGAGTAGCATCATCATCCTCATCAACATGAGGCTAAAGTAACATCATCATCATCTTCAGCGTGAGGCTAAAGTAACATAATCATCTTCTTTTAGCAGGAGACTAAAGTAATATAATCAACATCTTTAGCATGAGGCTAAAGAAACATCATCTTCAGCATTAAAGATAAAATAACATCATCATCTTCAGCATTAAAGATAAAATAACATCATCATCATCATCTTCAGTAAGAGGCTAAAATGGCATTATCATCATCATCTTCAACACGAATTTGAAGTGGCATCATCATCATTTGCATCAACATGGATTAGTATAACAATAATACATCATTATTATCAATAACAATACAAGGTTGATACACCATCAACAACAACAGTATCACAGCATGAAGGCTAGTGCATCATCAACATCAACATTAGGATGGAAATGTTTATCATGAACTTGGCATCTCAACAACATCAACACAAATATGGAAATATTCAGCACGAGGCTGGCATCACAAAAAAATCAACACGAAGTTGGAAATCTTCAGCAAGAGGCTGGCATAAAAACAACATCATAACAAAGATGGAAATATTTAGCGTGAGGCTGGCATCACAACAACATCAACACGAAGCTGGAAATATTCAGCATGAGGTTGGCATCAACATCAACACGAAGTTGGAAATATTCATCACAAGGATGGAATCAACATCTTATGGTACTCTAACAGATCCAAAGGATCTTCCTAGGAATCAAAAGATTACCTAGGATATAAAATCATAACGGATCTACCACTACTGACCAAAGATAGCATACACATGCACAAGTACTCTGACAGCTCATCCTTACAGACCTTCTGGATATGTCCATGGATGATCAGTCCCCTACGATACAAAATCTTAACTTGCCTACTTGCTATTGGTCACTATACCACAGTATCATCAACACTACTCCCCTTTTCAAGGTAGGTCCTTTCGGACTATACCAAGATTTTCTTGAACGTTATCAAACTTTACATGAGACATAGGCTTGGTCAAAATATCTGCAACATGTTCATATGTGCCAACATATTGGAGCTTTATAGCTCCTCTCTCTATAATATCATGAATGAAGTGATACCGGATATCTATGTTCTTAGACTTATCATGGAACACATCATATGTATACAACTATGGTTATGACATAGGATCATGTTGGCTTCCATATTGAGATCAAACAAATCTATCAAGAACATCCAAAACCATATGTATTCATCACTGGGGCAATATATTTTGCTTCTACCGTGATGAGAGAAATAAATTATTGCTTCCTACTCTACCATGATATCACGACTAACCCGAGACTGAAACAACATCCTGAGGTGATATTTTTTCTAGAGACACTTCCAGCCAAATTTGAATCAGTATAACCACTCAGTCTGAAGTCATGATCTCTAGTATAACAGAGACCAAAATCCAATGTACCTTTAAGGTATCTCATCACATGTTTTTCATCATCAAGGTGAACATGTATGGTTTCTACCAGATACTAACTCAAGGAAAAACATACATATGGCTTGATATTCGTCAGATGCATTACCGAACCAATAATCTATCTATATAGAGTAGCACCAACCAATTATGGCAAAGTATCAGCCAGGAGCTTCAACTTTGTTTCCATGGGTGTGTTCATGGATTTACACTCCAACATATCAAACATCTTTAGTATTTCAATTGCATACTTCCCTTGGTTAAGGAATATCTTCTCTAGGCCCTGCCAAACTTCAAGACCTAAGTAATAATGCATTAGGTCTTTCATCAAACTATGTAGCGATCTTGTTCTGGAATCTGTGATGATATTTTCTTCATCCTTTCAAGAATACATCATCTACATATAGTAGCAACATCACTAGCTCATCATTCATAACCTTGAGGTAAAGGTTAGAATCAACTTTACTCTTGCTAAAGCCCAAGCTCATTAGGAAACTATCAATTCTACCATATCAAGCTCTAGGAGCTTGCTTCAACCTATAAAGATCCTTGTTCAACCTGTAGACCCGATTCTTTCTATATTCAACTTCAAACCAAATTTTCTCATTACATTGTACCAATCCGGTACACTTTCTCAGCTGCAACTCAATCTTCGCTATCATGTGCTAGCTCTATGTTCTCTCTGTAAAGAACTATCTATCTCAATGCCTAAAAGTATGTCCTCTCCTCTTTCTATAATTTTTCCTTCTAGAATTGGGACTCTAAACCTCCAACTTCTTTGAAGCTAAGAATGGTTGCTCAATTCTTACTGTGACTGTTGAAATCAGAGAGTAACTCATCTACTCCATCATGCAAAACAATTTCATATGAAACTAAGAGTGGCTCAGTAACTGATACTGAAGGTATCTCTTCTTCTTTCATAGAGGTAACTCTATATTTTATTGTAGTGATGTCTCCATGACCCAACTAATGTACTGCAACAACCGCCACTCAATTTTAAATATGGGGATTTCTTCCCCTGCATCTCATACTATATATGAATCATGGTTGTTTTGGGTGTATTCATGAATGCTAGAACTATTTATTCAATTTACTCGAGTAAGTGTCTCGCCATAGTATTCTCCCTCTTGCTGGGAGAATCCTTTGGACACACATCAGACTTTGTACATATGCAACATGCTTGATCTGGTGGATCAATCTTGGAAGTTAACACTTACTTCTCTTCTAGTCTCATGGAAAAGTTGATATTCTATTCTTTATGACTGGCTTCCTTCTCTGGCACTGAAACAAGGGAATCTTCCCAGAAGATTTCATATCTCCTAGAAGTTTTTGAATCTACGATCTATTATTCTCATAGCATCTGTTTCCTGGTCCTAGAAGTTTTCTCTTCATCTGATCCTTTCTGAGATCGGGCTTACTCTTAATTTATTCTCATTCTACAATGAATTTATCATCACTTATGGGGTATACTTGGTGTTGAATACCAAGTCTAAATATGAAAAGTTGAGTCAGACTTCAAGTGAATTCTACTTCCTGTCAAGGTGGCTTCATTATCCTTTGAACAAGTCTACTCTGATTTCTTGTTATAATGTTTGGTCATCTTTGGAGCCTTTTGCTCCTTACAATCAATCTCGATATGAGATACTCTGGATCTCAAAAGATATTTTCTTCTTCATCTTCTCTGGTACATGAATGTATATGGTCATGTACATAGTCTTCTTCATGTTTCATCTAATCTATTTCCTTATGCAACTTTCACTATAGCTTCCTTAGGGTTATCACATGTGACCAGAAACAAGGTCAAAAAACAACAAGAAATAATAATACTCTTTTGATAATAGTAAATAAAACAATATCATGAATAATCATCACAATAGCTCCTTTAGAGATATCACTTGTGACATGCCTGAAACAAAGATCAAAAGTAAGATATACAATACAAAATGAGATCAACACTCTTCTAGTGTTGTGATCAAACATTTAGCCATGGCAACCTGGAACCAACACAAGACATTTCTCCTAGAGGAGATGTTAGTTGTATCTAGTAAATGATTACATTAAGGATTTATCTCAATATGCTCGCATGCTACCAAGTATAATACTTTTCAAATACTTCTACCTCAACTATAGTGTTTACTTCTAAAGGGGTAGTTATCAACTTGTTATGTGCAACTTTGAATCTTATCGACTTAATTAATCAAAACTTGAACTTGGGGCCTTGTCCTCAATAATGAGTGTGCTACTTTTCTTCCATGTCTCCTTCACTCAAGATGATGAGTGATTTCTTCAACCTATATTTTGTACTAAGACAATATGATATCTTGATAGAAGGTTGGGTTAGAGGATAAAATCTATGATCTCAACTTTAATCAATCTAATACTTTGACTTAAATTTTGACCAAAGGTTAGTATGATGGTCATAGCTTTAACATGCAACCTAGATCAAAATAATGTCATAAAAAATATATGTGTATCAGAATAATCAAACCTGGGTTGCATTATTCCTATGAATATGTTGAATCTTGATATCCTTCTGGATCTATGGCAAGAGATCCCTTCTCTTGCAAATACCCTTTAAAGATTAACAATTTAGACATATGGGAATACATACCTCTGATAGTATTTTTCGGTACTGGCACCATCTGGTAGCAACGGTAATAATTACCCACTCTTAAAAACTTCAAGGGTGATTGCAACTAGTACTGCAGCTGATACTTCTACCGATAATGCTACTACAACTGATTATGAAACTACAACTGCAACTGCAGCTTAGGGTTTTATGAGGAAACCCTAATTTTTCAAACTTCAAATTTTGAAATTTTGATCCAGGGGATATATGCGCTAAGCTGAGGCGAATAAGCTGGTGTAGTTAGATTTTTGAAAATCTAAATTTTACCCCTTGAAACTGAGCTTGCATAAATTTGGACTGGTAATTCTAGTACTAGTTCTCATTTCATGGTTTTCTGGTACGAGACAAAACTAGGTTTTGACTTTTTGGAGTATCTGACCACTGAAAATGTGTGCTCAAGGTGCCAAAGAGTTCCCTAGGCTAGCGTGAACTTTTATAGATGGTTTTTAGGATGCTATTCCTCTTCAAAAAAATCCCTAATTTTCTTGTATGACAATAGTGACGTTTTTCTTTATCTAGTGAAAGATGCTCTCTTTAGCGTATCTCTGAATCCATGTTACATTTTGAGATATTATTAGGTTTATTTTCAATTTACTAGATAGCAATATCATAGGTAAAATCACTGAGAGAATCATAATCACAAGATACACAAAAGTTATCCTGGGAAACCCTCATGGGGGAGAAAACCTAATAAAACTTTATTAATATAGATAGACAATACAATTCCAAGACAACAAATGAAAACAATAGAGAATATCTAACATTGATCAATGTGCCTCTCTCTTCCTTCTTCTCCTAACTGCAACTACCAAACTTGCGCACTGGATGAGCGAATGAGTGAGTGAGATAATGAGGAATTGGCTTCCTTTATTTATACAAACTAGTAGGGGCTAGAAAGGTGTCTCTTCACTGGTCTAGGCCGACTTTTCTTCTTAGTGGTTAAAACCACTTTAATTAGCCCAGAGTACGACTTCTCAATTTTCATATTATATTTACGGTTTGACCAATCCACAAAAGGGGATTTGGTCAATTATAATGCCTGACATGATCAATCCACAAAAGGGGATAGATATAATGAAAAATAACTCAATAATAAATATAATACTCTTTGCAATTACAATATTTCAACATTTTTTGCTTCCATCATCATCATTATCAGTTGAAAATTTCTTTTGTCCATGTGTTGTTGACTGGATACTTTGTCTTAGGTGGTTTGGTTTTTTGTGAATTTTTTTGAGAATGAGTACTTATTTTATATGCAACTCTTCCCCTCTACTTATGTTGATATGTTTTATTGACAACAGTCTCAATATCATATATTTTGATTTCAACAATTGATGTTGGTGGGTCTTGACTATCATCCTACTCTTCTCCAAATATAAATGTATTAGTCAGTGAATTTATAAATCCAACAAACATCATGTAGTCAATAAAAATATGATTTGGGTCGAAACGCTTGATCTCTTTTGAAAATTTCAAATTGTATTGGTCCAACTGTACTACAAATTCATCAATTTTAGAAATACATCTTAGTAAAATTTCCCCAATTCTCCATTGTAATGGAATGAATTGTCTCTTCCTTTCCTCATGGAAGAAATGTACACAAAATATGTACTTTCTAACAACTTCTATGGAAAACATTCTATCTCGAACATAATAAGGGAGTGTAGGGACCATAAATTAATTAAGCCTAGTAAAATTCATAATTTAAACATTAAGATTATTCAGCATAAGTAATAAGTAATTTATTTCATTCATATAAGTAGCACAAATTAAATTTACGAGCAACATGCTAATAATTTACATAATATTCACATAACTCAGCAAATTCAAAAATAAAAAATACATCTGCCTGATACTACTTCCCGTTGATCTGGTTGTCCTCTCTTCTTCGTTGCCCGGCCTGATGCACTGACCAAACCCTATCCAAAACCGACTAACCACCCAGCCATCTAGGAGAAGCATGTCCGGCTCCCTAGCTCCAGGATACCGAAAGGAATCCTGGCCATCGAGCCCAAAACTCCAAGCAACCTGGTGCCCCCTGCAATGGTTCACCAAAACTCCAAAACCAAACTCCTCAAATCCAGAAAATATCCAACATAAATACAGACCTCCTCCCCAATAATGCTCCTCCCCCAAATTTTCATAATGCTCTCCCGTAGGACTCCTCCCAGTCATATCTCCCCCCATTCATCGACTCCCTATCCTCCATTAATTACCTTATCCTCCCCTTTATTACCTTATCACATTCCTTTATTACCTTATCTGATTCCTTTATTACCTTATCCTTCCATCCCATGCTTCACTCCCCCCCTACATATGTAAAGTCTTATAAAAATAATTTAAAATTTATTAAGCTCTTAATTCATTACCCTATCCTTTAATAAGTTAATTAATTAATTAATTAATTAATCAACAGATATAAACAATTAATAATTAATTAATTAATTAATTAATATTATTAATAAATAATCATTGTTTAACTAAAATATATTAGGACAGTTAACTAAATAATTAACTATTCTTGATAAACCCTATGCAAATATTTAACTAGGGTTCTTACATACACCCACCCTTCAGGAAACTTCATCCTGAAGTTAAGGTATTTTATGATACAAAGGAAAAGATACATGGTTCACACATTCATAACAATTAACCGACTTTATTAGTAAGTAAGCCAAGAAAACGCATACATACTAGTGTACATGTACAAGAAATGCATGTGTAGCTAGTACATACAAGTTTCGTGCATGTACTAATAATCAATAACTATCACCCTTATAGTAATTTATGTATGCATCCAATCCAATCAACAAGACTATTCTTTCATAAAAGACAATAAAACCAATCCAATGTTTGCGAAATTCTTTAATTACAATTATCTAGTTCAACAATTTTATTTAGACAACTGTGGTTTAGTTACATAATTATGAATATTCATATATACACATTTTCTGTTAAGGTCCTAACCCGCACATAGGTAGATTAATGTATTCAGATGTAATAAAGGTCAATATTAATAAGACCTTTCAATAAAATAGAATAAGGCGGATGTAAGAAGACCTAATAGAAGCTTCCGCTTCTAGAAGGATC
>SNQJ01S0050720.1:49985-95470 GCA_010110895.2 Picea sitchensis | reverse complement strand
CATATCCATCATTATCCGAATATATTTAAACATTCATAAAGGTTCATACGTCTTAAAAGTTTAAGTGTATCATTTAATAGTTTCACTATGAGTAGAAAATAAAAGTGTAGGCCTTCGGTAATCCTGGTTGTCTAAGTCAAAAGGTGGTGTTACAGACACCCCACCTTCAAGAAACATATTCTTGAGGTGGTAAAAAACAATGAGGGATAGTCTCGTCGTAATGTCTCGGTGTCTTCCCAAGTAGCAGATCCTAGACTATACTTGTCCCATTGGACCTTAACTTGGTCTACCAGATGGTTCTTGAGCTGTTGGACTCTATGATCTAATATGCATAACGGTTCTAGTGTAAGAGTTCCCACATCCGATACCTACAATTCCTTCCAATTTAGTTTATGTGATTCATCAACAACATAATGACGTAAAACAGATACATGAAAAATGTTATGAGTTTTATGCAAGTGGGGTGGCAGTACGAGATGATAGGAAACAGGTCCAATTTTCTCTTGGATTCTGAACAGTCCTATAAATTGAGGTCACAACTTTGTCCCCTTCCTGAACCATATGGTACTCTTATTAGGCCTGATACGAATGAAAATCTGGTCTCTCACTTCATAACTTCGGTCGGTCATGTGTGCATCCGCATAAATTTTATGCCTATCCTGTGCTTCCTTTAGTCTCTGCCTAATATGATTCACCTGTTCGTCCATATTTTGAATCAATTCTGGCCCAACTGTTACTCGGTCTTCTAGTCTATCCCAACTCAACAACATTCTACATGGCTTCCCATACAGAGCTTCATAGGGTGGAATTCTGATGGATCTATGAAAACTATTATTGTAGGCAAACTCTACCAAAGGTAGGTAATTCTCCCACTGGGTTTGATTATCCATGACATACATCCTGAGCATGTCTTCCATGAATTGATTTACCCTCTCGGTTTTCCCATCTTTTTCAGGATGATAAGCTGTGCTTAAGTTCAATTGAGTCCCCAACACAGACTGCAAACTTGTCCAAAACCTGGAAGTGAATCTGGAGTCCCTATCTGAAATGATCTTTTTAGGTATCCTGTGCAAATGGATAACCTCACTTACAAACACACGTGCCACATCAGTGACATCGGAAGTGTCTCTAACTGGAATAAAATGAGCACTCTTGGTTAACTTATCCACTATCACAAGAATGGAATTGTGTCTATGAGATGTGAGTGGAAAACCCACAACAAAATCCATAGAGATGACTTCCCACTTGGACATAGGAACATCCTGTGATTGTAGGAGGCCTGCCAGGTGATGGTGGTCAGCTTTCACTTGTTGACACTCTAGGAATTTGGTGACAAAATGGACTACATCGTGCTTCATGCCTACCCAGAAGAAAGGTTTCCTCATGTTTGCAGACATCTTCTTCACACTCGGATGTGCACAATAAACTGATCTATGGGCTTCCTTTAGTATGATGCTTCGAATATCCCCATTTTCAGGGATGTACATTCTTCCTGGAAATCTTAACAGACTGTCTGCTTCCAGACTATATCCTTCATAATTTGGATCTAATTTCCTTCCACTCTAGAGGTTTGAAGTAACTTTTAAATACCAACTGTCTCCTTGGAGTTGCGTCACCACACGTTCCCTCAGATTGACCTTTAAGGGTACCAAGGAGAAGACACGTGGTATCCTACTCAAGGCATCTATGACCACATTTTCCTTCCTCTTGATGTACGAAATACCAAAATCGTACTCACTCATAAACTCACTCCATCGCCTTTTCCTGGAATTCATATCCCTTTGAGTGAAGAGATGTTTTAAACTTTGATGGTCCATTTTGAGCTCAAAATTTCGCCCCACAAGGTAGTGCCTCCATAGTTTCAGAGCTAGCATTACAACTGCCAACCCTAAATCATGAGTCATGTATAGCTCTTCATGTTTCTTCAACTTCCTTTACACATAAGCTATCACTCCTCCATCCTACATTAGCATAGTCCCCAACCCTTGCTTCGAGGCATCCGTGCAGACTGTGAAGTCCTTTTCCATATCTGGCACTCGTAGAATTGGCACACTGGTTAGTAACCTCTTAATCTCAATGAATGCACTATCACATTCTTCTGTCCATTCATACCTGGCCCCCTTGCACTGCAAAGTGGTGATGGATTTCGCTATTTTTGAGAATCCTTCCACAAATATTCGATAATAACCTGCTAGGCCCATGAATCTTCTCACCTCATGGGCATTTCTCGACACTGGCCACTCCATAATGGCCCTTACCTTTTCTGGGTCCACAGAGATCCCTTCGCCGAAAATGATATGATCTAAATAGTAAATTTATTTCTAGAAGAAGGAACACTTCTACAATGTCCCATACAATTTATTCTCTCTAAGGTAGGATAACACCACTTGTAAGTGTTCCTCATGTTCTCTTTCGTTCTTGGAATAGATGAGGATGTCATCTAGAAATACTTGTACAAAATGGTCTAAGTACTTCCGGAATACACCGTTCATGAGGCTCATGAATACTACTGCCGCATTGGTCAATCCTAAAGGTACTACGGCAAACTTGTAATGTCCAAACCGAGTTTGAAAGGCAGTTTTTGGGATGTCGCCTTCCTTAATCCTTAACTGATGATACCCGGATCGCAAATTGATCTTTGATAATACCATTGATCCTTTCATCTGATCGAAGAGGTTATCTATTCGCGACATTGGGTACCTATTTTTCACTGTAGCATAGTTCAAGTCCCTGTAATCTATACATAGTCGTAAGGAACCATCCTTCTTCTTTACAAAAATTACTAGTGCACCCCAAGGTGAGACACTGGGCCTCATTAGCCCTAAGTCCAATATCTCTTTCAGCTACATTTGCAACTCACAAAGTTTTGGCGCTGTCATCTAATACGAAGTCTTGGAAATTGGTTCTGCAGCAGGTTTTAGCTCAATAGTAAAATCAAGCTCCCTCTCAGGAGGTAACCCTGGTAACTTGTTCGAAAAAAAATCCTCAAATTATGACAATACCAGGTACTGATCTAATGCGGGTCCCTTCCTTTCATTCACCGCTTCCACTACATATAGTCGAAACCCTTGCCTCAAGCATTGCTTAACCTTCATATTTGATATAAAGTGTAATGACACCTTTCTTCGTACACCCTGGATATCTACTCGTCTTCCTTCATCGTCTATACAGAGCACCCTTTTTGCGAAACAATCTACCAAAGCTTGATGATCTTCTAACCAATCCATTCCAATGATTAGGTCATATGCCCCAAGAACAATGACGTATACCTTTAACCTGGTAGTACACATTCCTATGTCTACCATACAATTATCGATGCTAGGTCCAACTGCTTGTTTTTCCCCTGAAGCTATCTCAACTTGTTTAAAGTCATAATGCTTGTAGGCTGCCAACCCACTCTTTTCTAATGCAGATGGTGAAATGAAACTATTTGTCGCACCAGAATCAAATAAAATCTTAACATTGATATGATTTAGCATACCTAATGACTCCACCACCATGGATTGATGCTCGGCCTGGCGATTATTAATCGCTGCGTAAATCTGGTGGCTGCTACTTGCTCTTCCCATTGGGGCCTTTCCTTCTCTATGCACGAATCTTGATTGTAACTCTGGGCAGTCATGCTGGTAATGGGGTCCTCCACATCCCCAACAGGTAACACAGGATTGAACCTGCACACTGTTATGTGAATGTCTCTTAAATGAGTTCCTTCCCCTGGAACCCCTGCCCCTACTAGTTTCTCCCTGAGATGGTCGTGGATTTATATACATCGTTGGTGATGAACATGATGCTGCACTTGCTACCATTGAAATCCCTGTAGCTACTGTCCTTGGTGCGACTCTGTTAGCGTATGGAGGTGGCTTTGAGCCCCCTCCCTGGGAAATGTCCTAGGGGCCTTCCACACGAATCTAGGGTGATGCGGAAAGGTTGGTCTCATACCTCCAATTAAGTTCATGTGTTCCTCTACATAACGTACATTTTCCACAACTTTCACTACTGAAGACGATTTCCACATCCACACCATAGGCCTTATCTTAGATTTTATTTCATAGATGAAGCGTTTTTCCTGTCGTTGGTCATTATCCATATAAGAAACATACTTGACCAATTCCATAAACCTAATCTCATATTCCTCTACGATCATGTTTCCCTGTACTAGAGCATGATATGCCCCTACCTATTGTTCCTCATAGTAAGCTGGTAGATATTTCCTTCAGAACCTCTCCTCGAAAAGTTCCCAAGATACGGTGTCCAGGGAAAGATGTAGTTGTCTTTCCAGGTTGCCCTACTAGTTCAAGGCACTGCCTCTCAACTGAAAAATCACTATATTTTCCTTTGAGGTGGATGCATAGTCCCTTAAGGAAAAACACCTTGTCATGCCTTCCAACCATGCTTCTGTGCATTCACTGGTGCAATCTTCAACAAACTCCAGAAGTTTGATCTTCTGCAATTCTCTAGTGATGTCTTCGGGTGGAGGTCCTCCCCCGGAATCCCTTGATGCTTCTGGATTACCCATTCCAGATGGTGGGGGTTCCACTTCGATCCCTGTTGGTTGTAATCCATTTAAAGTCTCATTTATGGCCTCCAAATAGCACAGTATGAGAGATAGTTCCGGCGATGGTGGTGGCAGTGTTTGCGGTGCCTGTGATGATGCTCCTCTTCCTTGATTCCCTCAAGTCCAAATCATCCTGTATGATTTAACCTGCATCAACCAAAGTTGTCAGGGTGAGTTCAAGGATGTTTCAAATTTGCGCAACTTAAACTAGAAAACAAACGTTACACTCTTTAGGTGAGTGGCTAGGTTAGGGCTAAAGAATCTAAGCTTGATTTCTTCACCTAAGAAAACTATTGATTCCCTTTCCTGGTAGCTACGCTAGCTTTGCGCCATACTTGTCAATTCCTCTAGCTTACTTTCCTAGCGTGCATAAAACCCCCTCCCACTTACCTTGGTCTAAGCCCCTAAACTTTTCCTCTAAAACTAATTAATGCGATTTTCAACCTAAAGTTGATTAATTATTAGGAACTTAAAATTTAAACTAAACTTTAACCCTAATTCCAATTGTCTTAAACAACTCATTCATTTAATCCCATAAATTAATATTATTATTAATTAATTTATTAAGTACCTAATTAATCATTAATTTAACTTAGATTATTCACTTTGATTAACCACCTTTGGTTAATCATATTTAACTTATAAGTAATTTAAAACCTAAATTTAAATATGTTTAACCTAAATTTAAATCTATTATTTAAATGTGGATTATTTAACACATGAATAATTTAATTACAAAAAAAATAAAAGTTAAAAATTCAATCTATAATTTAAATGTGGACATATTAAACAATTAATCTTAAATATAATATAATTTTAAACAACACACAAAAAAAAAAAAAAATGTTACGTAATGTTTAAAACAATAAATAATAATAATAATAATAAATTGAATTCGAAACGGCATCGTGGGTCCTTGCATGAGGCCCACGTTCCCTAAACCCTAAACACACTATCTCCTTGTGCCCTAACCCTAATCGACCTGCCGCCTATCTCATTTGTGAACATGCCCTGAGCCTCTCCTATTCTGCAACTGCGACGGAGTTATGGGGATGGCTGGAGGCTCCACCCTCAGTGGCTCGACGCTTGGCTCTAAGAGTTGGCTTGTATATTTTTACTTTGGTGAATTCCTTCTGTGCTGGTGTTTGGCATTGGTACTTGGGTTGGGTTTTCTTTTGCATGGGTTTTTCAACTTGTTGAGGTGAGCAATGCACTCAAAACCCCAAGGACTCTGCCTTGATGTCTATGCTACCATCCACTATCATTGTGTCTGTTTACAAGGCCGATCTGCCTACATTTATTCATAAATAGTCTTATTTCTACAAATAAATTTCTAAACAGAGATGCATAAACAGTCTTAGAAGATAGAACATAAAGCGGGTTATTGTGGGTGGGTATATATATATGTGTTGATGATTATGGGGTGTCCTGTATTTTGTTTTAAAATTTATGGATAAATATATCAATGTTGAAGATTATGGGGTGTCCTGTATTTTGTTTTAACAGTTACTGATAAATTTGTGTATTTAATGGAATGTAAGTGCCTCTCCCAGTTTTTTAGCGTGTAAATTTTACAGCGTCAATTTAAGAACATCCAAGTTGTTCGATGAGTACTCAGGGGCGATCCAATGTTTAGTGGTTGGGCACGGACATGAAAACGAATTCACTTCATTTAAATATTTTGGCAAAATTTAGCAGCGCTAATCTGTTTACCCCTACATTGGCATAGTTTTTATCCAGATTCATGCAATTTCCGTTGAATCGGACCAAATGGGCCTCTTTTCCCGAATGCAATACGCAGGAGGAGAAAATATCGCAGTTTAAGAAGGTGGGGTGGCTCCTTTTCAGTACTAAAAAATAGACTGACAGAGTAGTTGAGTATCTTTTGAGGCTCTATTAAGGTCTAAGTGCTCCCCGTCATCATATTTGTATGAGCATTGTGAGTTTTCTCTAGTTTTGCTGCAGTGGGTATTCAAGTTTTGTGAGAATTTCATGGCATTGAATGGTTGATATGTCGAGATCAAAGCAGAGTTATTTATGGGGGAAAGATTAGAGTAGTAGTGGATGGTACAAGGTATATGGAGATATTTGTTGCAAATCCATCCATGGATCGATCAGCACATGCATATGGAGATCCATAAGCGCTGACCCAAGTGGGGGGTGGGCTTCGTGCGCTGGAATGTGTGTTGGTGCTGGCGCATTGGCAGCCCAACTTTTACACTTGTGATTTCAGCCCAGATGAGATATAGAATGGTATCGGGCTTGGGGCTCAGTGATGGTTTTTGGTGACTTATGTGTTCAGTGGTTGGTGGGATTGGGCACTGGCTTGTATGTTGTTTCTTGGGTAAATAGCATGTGTTGTTGATGCTCGTGCGCTGGCACTAGTTCTGAATGTGTAGTGCTCTCTTGGGTTCTTCCTCCATGTGAATTGGTTTGGATCTTGTGTGATGGATTTGTTTTGTGTATGGCGGTGGCGCTGGCATTGTTAGATGCATACCTCGTTCTTATCGCCCAACAGTACCAGTTGCTTTTATTGCTCAAATATTAGGTTTTATGGATAATTCTTCATTTAAAACCTGTAATGAATTTGATGGGTTCACTGAATGTGAAGAATGGTTGAGAGCACATGGTGCTATTCTAATCATAGATAAGAGTATTGGAGAACAACAACTCAATGCTAAGGTGATTTGGTTTGGTTTGATTAGGGACTTCAATAAGTTTGAAATCATAGAAAAATGTTATCTTTTTTTACTCAATATAATTGTTAAATAGGTGTTTGTTTGTAACGTAGGATAGTGTGCCTTGTCTTTTATGCCTGAACCTGAAGATGTTGTTCCACATGGTGATGTTTATATTGCTCTAAATGATTTATTTTTTTGTGCGGGCATAATTTACATGTATTTTTATGGTAACATCTTATTTTTTTTTTTAAGGATGGGCTAAATAAATGATCTAATTAATTTGTAATTGTATGGATTTTCCCTGCTAGTTGTAACATTGTCATAAGAGGTTGTCATCTCTCCTTTCCAGGGTTTCCTGGGTGAAATAACGTGGGCTATTCTTTCCCCTTTTCAATACCTTCGAGTCCTCAATGAAATGATCAATTTAACTGTCAAATGAAAAGTGCAGGTGAAAGCATGTAGCAGTAGCTGGCTTTGAACACTAAATTTAGCTTTTTGGAAAATTTTCCAAAAATGAAATTGACTTCAAGTTTATGATATTTTATCATGTTATTGAATTGAACTTACCATCTTGGATTTAGCTGTATACCATGACAAAAACTGCAGGAAATCTAACATTGGAAGCAAGCTCAAATTGTCCTAGAATATGGAAAATCATCAAAGAAATCGAAGGCAACAACATGCAATATTTCGATACTTCAATAGATAGTTTTAGAAGGTTTTTGTACCTTAAATGGAAATATATCCTTGAAAATGATCCATGTGTTGTGTATGGCATACGATTAATGTCATATGGCACAGGTATTGGGCTTGTATTGATATATGGAATCATAGTTTGGCATATAAGTTAGTTTTATATGGCCTAGGTTGCTTGTGCACATACATCATTTTTTTTTCTTTATTTATATTTATATGTATATTTTTTTTATATGGTTTAAATAAATATCTTTTATATATGTCTATTTTTATACAGTCATTTATACCTGAATTTAGAAGTTCAAGGGCAGAGAATAATTATTTGGGGAAGCATTATGTATAAATATATATATAGATCTGCATATATACTAAAAAAAACAATTGTGTGCTTGGCTTGCAGGTTAGGTGGAGATGGAGCTTGGAGCTCAAATTTATACCTAATTAAAGGGTTTTAGGGTTGTTTAAATTTCTCGGTGGGTATAGTTCCATTCCTAAGTTGGGTAGACAGGTAGGTAGGCCCTTAAGGCTCCAGTGCTTCAAACTGAAGCTCTGATACCATGTGTAGGGACCATAAATTAATTAATCCTAGTAAAATACATTAAGATTATTCAACATAAGAAATAAGTAATTTATTTCATTCATATAAGTAGCATAAATTAAATTTACAAACAACATGCTAATAATTTACATAATCATCACATAACTCAGCAAATTCAGAAATAAAAAACACCTTTGCCTGATGCTACTTCCTTCTGATCTGGTTGACCTCTCTACTGCTTTTCCCGGCCTGATGCACTAACCAAACCCTGCCCAAAACCGACTAACCACCCAGCCAGCTAGGAGAAGCTTGTCTGGCTCCCTAGCTCCAGGATATCGAAAGGAATCCTGGCCCCCGAGCCCAAAACTCCCAGCAACTTGGTGCCCCCTGCAATGGTTCACCAAAACTCCAAAACCATACTCCTCAAAACCAGAAAATATGCAACAGAAATAGATACCTCCTCCCCAATAATGCTCCTCCCCCAAATTTTCATAATGCTCTCCCATAGGACTCTTCCCAGTCATATCTCCCCCCATTCACCGACTCCCTATCCTCCATTAATTACCTTATCCTCCCCTATATTACCTTATCCCATTCCTTTATTACCTTATCCTTCCATCCCATGCTTCATTCCCCCCCTGCATACGTAAAGTTTTATAAAAATAATTTAAAATTTATTAAGCTCTTAATTAATTACCCTATCCTTTAATAAGTTAATTAATTAATTAATCAATAGATATAAACAATTAATTAATTATTTAATATTATTAATAAATAATCATTGTTTAACTAAAATATATTAGAACAATTAATTAAATAATTAACTATTCTTGATAAACCCTATGCAACTATTTAACTAAGGTTGTTACAGGGAGATAAAGGGCTTTCATAAGAACAATAGATTCTCACCACACTATAATTTTCCATTTTTAAATATTCCCCTTTTTATCTAGGAAGGTTGATGCTTCCAAATACAATCTTGATGTATTCACTCCGAAGATAAGTTTCCTGAAAGAAGATACAAATGTATTGTAAACTTCGTAAAAATGGTAAGTGACCTTTTGTGTCCATAAGGCCTGATTCTATATTGTTACCGGATGAATATTAAAATCACCACGTTTTATGATACTAAAACCCTTAAAGGAATAACAATACGTGATAGAAAATATCAAATAGGAAGACATATACATATCTTTTTTTTCTTGAAGTTCGATAACTATGAAGATATTTCCATAGAGATAATATTCTCCCAGACAAAGATTGCTTGTTCATGAACTATGGAATACAAAATTTAAAGAGATAATCGAGGAATGGTTGTTGTTGATTCTTTACCTATAACTCTAGTGAAAATCCATGCAATCTCTTTGTATGGAATTTTAAGCAGACTAATCTGAATTTTCTTATATGTCCTCTGATATTCTTTCATGATCCTCGAGATATTCCTGTAGGAGTTATAGTCGATTATCTCCTTCCTTAAAAAATATTCTTGCTTCATCTCCCTTGAATGTGATTGTTTACTATGGAATCTTAAACATTCTTTTGAAAACTAACAATGATAAAGAAAAAACAGAGTGACCTTGAAGTTGAATATTCGTCTAACTTTGTTCAAACTTATCAACACACCAAGAAACTCTTTATGTAGAATCAAATACTTCATATATGCATCTAGCTAAGTCAATGCCTGATGTCCAGACTCTATTTTTATTTCTTTCTAGTAATTACAATGATGGTTACCCCCCATAACACCTTGACCATTGAAATATATAGTCTTCTTGCCCAAATAAATTTAGAGTATCCCTGCAGAATTTTTCTTTTCTTCTCATAGTCTTTTTTATGAAGTTGGAGGTCTCTCATATAGTGATTTAGGACGTTAATTTAAAAGTAATGTTTTTTTGGGGTAATATAAATCAAAGCTCCTTTTTTAATGGAATAATTAATATGTATTAAATGGCGAATTGTCTTGAGAAGTCTACCATTAATAATGACCTTTTCAATATTTAATCAACAATTTTATCTTCCATAAAATCATCATAAAATATGTCTTGGGGAAAGTGGTATGATGCAACCTCCCTTCCCTCCTAGGTGTTTTGAGACCTCTCGGTCAAGGATCTTCAAATGTTTGAGCCAAATTAGCTCTTCGGGATCCTGGTAGCCCCTGTTCAATGTAACACGTGCCCTTTTTCACCTTAGGCACAAGTCGTATGGAACCCACGGGCCCTTTTCTATCACTCTTTAAACTTTGAATTTGTGGGCGCTAGTTCCTTTTGCTAGCCCCTCTCCACATGCGGCCTCGGGCTATGATCCGGGGTTAAACCCTGAAAGGTGATTCAGACTTAGACATTTGGAAGTTCTAAATGTTCCTACTCCTTTTACTTCTGATGTGATTCACACCTGAAGCAACAGTTTGAGTTCCACGTGCTCCAACAATTAACAACTAGAATTTTCCCTCTAAAATCTAACAATGTGTGTCCACTTCATATCAACGACCACGATCTCCTTTGCTATATTGACCTTGGGAGTTTTTGGATACTCTTCCTTTGCATTTCCTACAAATGACTCTTTCTCCAAAAATCGTGGATCTCCACCACATGTCCTCTATGGATACGATGGTCCAAATCTCCTCGCTCCTCATGACTTCGTTGTGTTTGCGCTTGGCTCCACAAAAAACTTCATGAGTTATTTCTCACGAACTCTCTGGTTTGTTTCCATGTACCCTCACTGCAACGAATGACTTGGATTTATTCGTGGCTTGAGGATTTCAGTCATCCCCTCTCCTTAAACACTTAAAATCCGTCAAACTATGAAGTGTCGTAAGATTCCACATCTAACCTCCATGCAAATCTCCCAGATCTAACGGTGTGGAACGATCTCGATTTATCCTGAACATATATTTCTCTTGAATTTTGTGAAATATTAAATGGATCCTTCCTATTGAATATTTATCCCTGCTACCTCTTATGAGCTTGTTCTCCCTTCAACATGCAAAATCATGATAGCATTTCTTCAACACTTAGTCAAAATTGACCATGTTCATGCCTTGCAACATGTTTTCCTCCACGTCTTAGCTTCTTTGTGGATGCCTATGCACACCTTGCAACAATTCTTAGCACTCTTCTACAAATACTCTTAAATTATGCCTCTTGATATTATGAGATGAAGACTATGTCAATGAACTCCTTGTGGAAAATATTCACTCCTTGCATACAAATCACCAAGTTATCTCTTTGGGACTTGTTCTTCCTTGACACTATGAACTTCTCAGAATGACTTCTTCGATACTTATCAAAATATCAACCCTACGCACACCTTGTGACAAACTTCCTTCAACTTGACTCTTGATGGGTTACTGTGCATTCTTTGCAACAGTCCTTCCACGACTCAATTGTTCCTCCTAAACAGTATGACTATGAGTATGTTTCCTCCTATGCACACTTTCAATCTATCCCTCCTAGATTTCTGAGTCAAAACATACTTTGTCGATGCACACCTTGCATACAAAATCTTCATGTTATCTCTTCTGAGATTCTGAGTCGAAACCGACTCTATCAGTCCACACCTTGACAAAATTATGCACTCCTTTCACAGGATCATATAAGAGAAACAATTTAAAATTATCTAATATCTCACTGATTCATACATTCAACCATGTAAATGAGTTCATAACATAAGAACAAGTAATAACACAGAATTGTAATTAACAAAAATCCTACCATTCATTCATTCAGATAGACACAGTACATCAACACCAAACATTTGGATCAACCCTTCTCTATTATATTCATTCAAATGATATGTACATGGACTCATATAACTATGATAAGCTTCAACAACAATAACATTCAGCTACAATACTCTTCATCTACAATGATCTTAAGCAACTATCTACTAAAATTTAGCAACAACCACTCTCAGCGGCAAGAAACTTCAACAACCTCATTTGGGAAACAATACATTTATTTATACAAAACAATCTCATAGAGATTTTCCCTCCAACTACCTTAGTGCTATCCTATGAAATTAAAATCTTTCAACTACTAAGGATTTATTGCAATAAATGTTTGATACATACAGATAAGAGAAAATGATTCGAATTTGTACTGCAAGCTATTACATTAAAGGAAAATACACTCCCCATCGATCTTATGTGATGTTTTAACTCCTAAGAATTTAATACGTTCTTTAATTACAATATTTTCAAGAAATTTCATGATATGCCCTTCTTAAATTCAAAAATCACTTCAAAATGTGCGCTAGTGCGTTGAGTTGTCCTCCACTTGCGCTTTGTTGGCGATGCTCCTGCATCATACTCCTCTGGAAAAAATTCATGGAATCTTTTCCATGATATCCTACACTGACTTTCCATGCTTTTGAATATCTTCATCATTTACCCAACTAAAATCTTCTATTGGGTGTCCTTTCCATTTTACCAAATACTCAAAATACGTCTTTCTCCCGGTGTTCTTACCAGTTCTCTGACCTATGATATTCTCCATCTATGAATTCTCTTCTATAGGAATCTGCCTCTCCCACTGGATATCCTTATGATCTTTTGACCCTCTAGTGTCATCTTCCCCACAAGGATACAGGTCTGAAATGTTGAATATGGGTGATATACCCACATCTTCTTGGATCTCTATCTCATAATAATTTTCATCAAATTTCCTTAGGATCTTGCACGATCCAATATTCTTCATCTTCAATTTGTTATATGTTTCCCTTGGGAACCTTTCCTTCCTGATATGTGATATAACTTGGTCTCCCACTTCAAATTGAGGTTTTCTCCTATGTTGATCAACTCTATGTTTGCATTACCTATTGTTTTTCTACAACTACTCCTTGATCTAATTATGGATCTTCTACATTTAGACAACGAAGTCTTCTGCTCCAGTGCTTCTAAATTCATTATTCTCCAAATCTCTCAACTCTTATACTCCTTTTGGATTTGTGCCATATACTATATTAAATGGGCTCTTTCCTATACTTCTGTTTGGTGAGCCATTGTATGCAAACTCTACTTGTGACATAATTTGATCTGACTGGCTATGATGTTCAGTGACTAGAATCCTCAACAAATTTCCTAAACTTTGATTCACCACCTCAATCTGTCCATCTGTTTGAGGGTGATATGATCAACCAAAATATAATTATGTCCCCAACTTCTTCCAGAATGTTCTCTAGAAATGAACAACAAATTTAGTGTCTCTGTTTGAGAAAATACTCTTGGGCAACCCATAAAGTCTCACAACATCCTTGAAAAACAAATTTGCAATGTTTGTTGCATCATTAGTTTTCTGGCATGCGATAAAGTGTGCCATATTTCAAGATCTATAAACTACCACAAATATGGAATGACTTCCCCTTTTTGTTCTTGGAAAGACCAACACGAAATCCATGCTTATTGCATTCCAAGGCCTATCTAGAATAGGCAATGGTTTATACAACCCAGTGTTCTACATCTTTCCTTTTGCATACTGGAAAATCTTACATCTATTTACAAACTTCTTTACTTATTCCCTCATACCTAGCCAATAGTATGAACTAATCAACTATGGAAATGTCTTGTCATGGCCAAAATGTCCTACTAGACCTTCACTATGTTTTTCCTTCAACAGATTTTATCTCATTGAGCACTTTGGTATGCACAATTGGAAACCCTTAAAAATCAATCCATTTTGAATCAGATACTTTTTCCAATGGATCATGTCTCTTAGAATAAGATTTTCACATGCTTCATATGCCTCTTTAAAATCTGGATCATCACAATACATCTCCTTAAGGTGTTCAAAGCCTAAGGTTTTCACTTGAAATTGTTGTAGAATCGGACATCTCCTGCTCAATGCATCAACAAATTTGCTAGCATTACCAGCAATATGTTTAATGACAAAAGTGAAATTTTGCATAAACTCTATCCACTTAGCATGTATTTGATTTAACTTCTCCTATCTAGTTATGAATTGTAAAGCCCAATTATCGCAATATAAAACAAACTCTTTTGGAACAAGGTAGTGCCTCCATCTCTTAAAGGTTTGAATTATTGCATAAAATTATTTATCATATGTGGATTAATCTCTCTTGGTGTCATTCATCTTCTCACTGAAGTATGCAACATGCCTATTATCTTGGCTCAAGACAGCTCCAATTGCAACTCCACTAGCATCACATCTTACCTGAAATGTCTTTCTGAAATATGGCAAGACCAGAATCAGTTGTTTTGTTATCTTCTCCTTTAATATCTTGAAACTTTTCTCAGCTTCTTATGTCCACTTAAAAGACTTGTTTCTCTTTTTCGCCGTATCTAATATTGGTTCACAAATTCCACTGAAATTTCTAATGAAATTCCTATAGAAACTTTCTAATCCATGGAAGCTTCTCAGCTCAAATATGCTTCTTGGCGATGACCATTATCTGGTTTCTTTCACCTTCACCAGATCCATATTCAATTCATTTGAAGAGATCTCAAAACCCAAGTAAATGAGTTTTGTCTTCATAAAATAGGACTTCTTCAGATTTATCAATAACGTCTCCCACTGCAATCTTCTCATCACTAAAATTAAATGCCTCAAATGCTCTTCTTCAGTTTTACTGAAGACTAATATATCATCCATATATACAATCACAAAATTACAAATAAAATATTTTAATATCTCATTCATCAACTTCATAAAAGTATCCAGGCCATTTTTTAAGCAAAATGGCATAACAAGACATTCATACAACCCTTCATTTGTTTTGAAGGTTTTTTTCCACTCATCACCTTCTCTCAATCTTATCTAGTGATATCCACTCTTCAGGTCTATCTTTGAAAAATAATTTTTTTGTACTCAAACAATCCATTAAGTCATCCATCCTTGGTAAAGGAAATCTATACCTGACGGTGATCTTATTTATGGCTCTTGAATATGTTCACATTCTCCATCCTCCATCCTTTTTTGGACTCGACACAGTTTGTACTTTGCATGGAATCAAGCTTTCTCTAACTAAACCCTTGTCCATCAAATCATTGACTTGTCTCTTTACCTCCTCATTCTCTTGAGGTGTCAATCTGTATGTTTCTTTTTTCAGTAGAAACACTCCTAGTGTTAGGTCAATGTGATGGTTGATACTCATGATGGGTAGTAATGAGCCTGGTAACTCATCCACTACTATGTCAACAAAATTATGCAATAGATCCTGAAATTTTTTAGGCAGATCATCCATAGAAGCTATTGTAAGGACAACTCTGGGTTTCCTTACCACAAAAAATTGCATCTCCTATTCCTTATTAACTTCCCTCACGAGTTCCTTCCCACTCATGAGAATTATACTTATGTTGGATTCTTCCTTTACTTTATTTTTCTTAATTAGCAATAACATGCGTGTCCTACCATTCTTCTCCAAGGTATAAGTATTTTTTCCCCAATCATGAATGAAATTAATGTCAAACTACCATGGTATCCCCAAAAAAACATGACATACATCCATGGGAGTCACATCACACAAAATATCATCTCTATATCCTCCTATCTTAATTTCAACTAGGAACTATTTAGTTACCATTACCTAGTGTCCTTTCTACAACCATGAGACTCTATATGGACTCAGATATGAATTTGTCTCTAGATCCAATTTCTTCACCATGAATAACACTTCATTTATCCTCCTCTTCCTATTCCTCTTCCTCAAATAAAAGATTTTATTCCACCATATTATCTCCCTCAGGAACTTCCTCCTCTTTATGAGTGACTATGTGGTTTTCCAGTCTCAACCTTCAGCTTTTGTTACTTATCCTGGAAAATTCCCTTGCCTCTATCTAGACTTCTTCCTCTTGTTCGTTGGACTTGTTTTCTAGCCAAATTTTCATCTGCCTTCAGTGCAATCTAATAAGATTCCTCCACTTTCCTTACTATCACCATGTTGATTTCATCCTGAATTTCATATCTCAGGCCATTTATATACCTAGAAACTTTTTCATCATCTTTTTCTCTTTGTCCAGCCCTGGTGTTTAGATTGTAGAATTCCTCTATGTATTCTTTCACTATCATTCCTTACGATATTAGGTTCTACAATGTCTTGTACAAATTTATTTGATAGTCCTTGGGTATGAATTTATCCTTCAACTTGGCTACTATCTTGTCTTAGTCCTTGATCTTTTGTTTTCCTTTGCATTTTCTATCAACCTGTTGTTCATCCCACCACAGTGTTGTATGTCATTTTAATACGGTAACAACATGCTTCACCTTCTTCTCCTCATCGACATATTCATAGTCGAAGTAATTTTCCATTGACCTTATCCAATTCAACAATTCTTCAACATATAAATTTCATTCCTACATCGGGATGTCTATCTTTGATCTAGCTCCCAATTTGAAAACAACTTTCACCAAGCATTCCTTTGCAACATATTCTACCACATCTTCTTCAACTTCCACTTCTTTGTTATTTGTATCACTGACATCTCCAGCATCACATCATGCCCTTTATGTTATTTCCATAGCATCCAACCTTGCACTAAGTTCTCTCATGTCCCTTTCCATAGATTGATTTTCTACAGGTGGCTCTACACGTTTTCTAGGCAGAATTGTGATGAAATTTTCTCCTTTACAAAACTACCACTTGATGTCTCTTATACCACTTGATACATGCCCCCTTCCCTCCTAGGGGTTATGCGACCTTTCGATCAAGGATATTCAAATTTATGAGCCAAATTATCTCTTTGGGACCCTGTTATCCACCATTTCAATGTAACACAAGCCCTTTTTCACCTTAGCCGAGGGTCGTATAGAACCCGCAGGATATTTTCTAGCGCTATTTAAACTTTGAATTTGTGAGCTCTAGCTCCTTTTTCTAACCCCTCTCCACATGCAACCTCGGGCTATGACTCTGGGCCAAACCCTAAAAGGCGCTTTAGAATTTGACGTTCGGGAGTTTCGAATGTTCCAACTCCTTGTCCTTCTAAAGTAATTCACACCTAAAGTGAAAGATTGAGCACTATGTGCTCCAACAATTAACGACTGGAATTTTCTCTCTATGATCTGATGACATGCATCCACTGTAGATCAATGACCATGATCTCCTTTGCTAGAATGACCTTGGGAGTTTTTGGATACTCCTCCTTCACCTATCCTCCGAAGGAATCTTCCTTTGAAACTCATGGATATCCACCACATGTCCTCTCTGGATCCAACAGTCTATATATACTCTTTGTTCATGAATCCACGGTGTTTTTTCTTGGCTCCACACAAAACTTCAGGAGTTCTTTCTCACGAACTCTCTAGTCTGCTATCACGTACCCTCGCTGCAACCCACAGCTGGGATTTCTTCGCGGCTTGAGGATTTTTCCGATCCCCACTCCTTAAACACTTTAAAACCTTTGAAATACAAAGTATCATAAGATTCCATGGCTAATCGTGCAACTCTCCAATATCTGATGGTCTGAAATGATCCTGCTTCCTCCTAAACAAATCTTTGAATTCTGTGAAATATTAAAGGGCCCCTCCCTATTGAATATTTCTCCCTGTTGCCTCTTTTGAGCTTGTTATCCCTTCAAACTTCTAACTCCTCAGAGAATTTCTTAGACACTTATTCAAAATTGATCATGTGCACGCCCTGCAATAGGTTCTCCTCCATGACTTATCTTCTTTGTGGACGACTGGGCACACCTTGCGACAATTCTTCACACTCTTCTGCAAATACTCTTAAGTTACTCCTCCTAAGATTTTGATTAAAAGACTCTGTCAATGCACTCCTTGTGTACAATATGCACTTTTTTCATATAAAGAACCAAGTTATCTCTCTTGTACTTATTCCTCCTCGATAATATGAAATTCTTAGAATGACTTCTTCGATACTTAGCCAAGTATCAACCCCGCGTACACCTTGCGACAAACTTCCTTCAACTTGACTCTTGATGGGTGACTATGCACTCCTTGCAACATTCCTTCCATGGATGAATTGTTCATCTTGAACAATATGAATCTCAGTAGGTTTCCTCCTATGCACACTTTCAAGCTATTGCTCCTGTATTTATGAGTCAAAACAGACTCCGTTGACGCACACCTTGTGGACACTTATGCACTCCCTGCATACAGAAGCTTCACATTATCTCTTCTGAGCTTCTAAATCAAAATAGACTCTGTCAACGCACACCTTGCAGACACTTATGTCCTCCTTGCATAGGCTCGTAGAAGAGAAATAATTGAAACTTATCTAATATATCACATATTCATACATTCAACCATGTAAATGTATTCTTAACATAAGAACATGTAATAACAGAGAATTTCAATTAAGAGAAAGGATACCATTCATTCATTCAGATAGACACAATACAACAACACCAAACATTTGGTTCAACTCTTCACTGTTATATTCATTTAAATAATATATACATGGAGTCATATAATTTTGATAATCTTCAACAACAATAACATTTAGCTAGAATATTGTTCAGCTACAATGATATTCAATAGCTCTCAACTAAAATTCAAAAACAACAGCTCTCAATAGCAATAAACTTCAACAACCTCATTTAGGCAACAATACATTTATTTATACAAAAAATCTCATAGATCTTTTCCCTCTCACTACCTTAGTGCTATCATATCACAATAAAATATTTCAACTACTAAGGATTTATTACAATAGATGTTTGAGACAGATAGAGAAGAGAAAATGGTTCAAATCTGTACTGCAAGCTATTACATTAAAGGAAAATACACCCCCCATTTATATTATGTGATGTTTCATCTCCTAAACATTTAAAACATTCTTTAATTACAATATTTTCAAGATAGTTCATGATATGCCCTTCTTAAATTCAAAAATCAGTTCCAAATGCACACTAGTGCGTTGAGTTGTCCCCCACTCATGCTTTGTTGACAATTCTTATGCATCATGGTACATGTAATGTAATGTAGGATCAAACTTGCAGATCCAGAGATAATATAACTTCGATGAACCCATGGTAGAATATGAAAATGTAGTTAAGTATAGGAATTTATTGGTGAGACATAGAGAATAATATTGCAAAGTTTTATGACCCATGAACCCATGTTGAATGAAAAATTGGTTAAGTGCCATCTTATCAAGATAATTAATATGTGTCTTGAAAATGAATAAGTATCAATATCGATCAGTCAGACCAATAGTAATAACAAACAAATGAATTGGAGAAGTGATTCAAAAACTTGGTGGAAAAGGAAATCGAAAATAGTCTTATTGTAGTGCAATGTCATGGTAGGGGAACATAAGGTGCATTTGGGTGATGGCAGAGGACTGGAATAGAGTTAAAATAATGAGGACAAACCATGAATCCACCTTTTTGTGAAGAACTCATGAAAAGGACTAAGTATTAGTGAAATTTTTATATAGAAAATAATATAAGTGTGTTTTGACTAGGGCTAAACGTGATGTAAATGGATCATGAACCCACCAAAAATGAAAAATATTCTAAGTGCCAGGAAATATAGAAGGAAAAGTTATTACCCTATATACAGGTCAACAATGATCCTCTCATGAGTTGTTGAGTTGGCCTCATGCCCTAGAGAATATAGAGTTTACCCTAGGTACCATCCCTAATATTAGAGGAAGTTCCATGGAGGCTTCCCCAAGGATATATATATATGATGATGATGATGATGATGATGATGATGATGGTTAATGTCCACTGGGACGAAAATTGGTCTATTAGACCTTAATAAAAGGAATATATTACTTGGATTTGTTTAAAATGTTATTTTAATACTTGAAAATCCTTAAGAGGAAAATTCTAAGATCACTGATGTTTTGATGACTTAGAAGGTTGCGAAGGTAAGTATTGTGACAAATATTTTTAAATTGATATCTAATTTGGATATATGTAGGGAACTGTAGGACAAGGTGTTTTTCATATTCAACCCTCTTGGTGTCACAAAGGTGACACATTCTTTCCTACCATGGTATTTTGGGGATTCTCCAACAACCAATTTCACTATGCAGCTCATGAGAACTAGTTATTATTTTAGAAATATTGTTTCTCTCCTTTACTCTAGTAAAAATAAAGAGATGATTTTGATCTTAAATATTATGGTTAACCACCTCCTTATAAGATATTAATTTTCTTTTATCCTCTAATTATTTATCACACCATAGATTCTCCTTAAATTTATCTTCTACAATATTTTTAATATCATTGGTAGTTTGTAGAATAAATTATTTTATTCGCCAATGATTTAACCAAGACTTGGTGATCAAGGTGGATATTGATGGCCACCCACCTATTCCAACTAGCTTATTTTGGCAGTTTCATTTTGGCAGTTTTGTTCCTAGTTTCTGAGTCTCGAACATCTGGGGTCGTTTGGAGGCCCTAAACAATGTTTTTCGGGCTATCCATAGTCAAACTATATATGTAGTAAAGTTATGGAAAAAAAATGTGTATTAATCGTATATACATTTCCAACGAGCTATTTTTCACCCCAAACTGAGATTGTATGCCAAAGTTACGCACCCCAGAAGATGATACACCAAACTACCCAAAATGGGTTCCACACAACTGTTCGCTTTTCATTTTCCGGGGCTAGGGTTTTTTATTTTCTTTATGTTAAAATGAATTTAGAGCCTCATTTTAAATAATATAATTGTGAATGTCTGCATTTGTCAAATCTATTCTCAAAGGTAAGCTACCACCATTCTAGCGAGTCTTTTACTCTGTATTTTTACAGCCTTTGTACATTTCGCTTATTAATAGAAATTGTTTATTACTGTATATTTTTGTATATGGTTTCATATTTGATATATTTTTGTTATGTTTTTGGATATCCGATACATATTTTTACATTTATTTATTATATCTCTGCTCTCATTTTGTGCCGAAAGGAATCTAAATCAGTCATATCAGAGAAGGTTTCTCTTGATCGTGTTTTAGTGCATGTCCCTGACAAGGTCTGAGTATAACAAGTTGGGTATTGAGATTGTATATATTGAATACAATATCTCTCGCATTCCCAAGAAACCCTCCATGGAATAATAAAACAAAAATGATAAAGAAGACGATTTTATTAATATGTTGCTTGAGCAAGCTCCCGCACGACATAGGGATGAAATGATGGACAATTTTTCTCACATCCTTCAATGCCTGTCGATAGTAGCGGATGTTTCCTCAAGATGCCACATTGGAGGCACCTCTCCTTTAAAGGTACAAGTTAATTTTGATATTCCCATATTTGAAGGACATATAGATGCAAATACCCTAGAAAAATGGTTAAATCTGCTCGAAGGTTATTTCTCTGTTCATAATTTCTTTAACAGGGAAAGAATCACCTTCACACTCCTTAAGGATCTCCCTCATGTCAAACATTGGTGGGAAACTTACTAGGAGAAAATTTCCACATATGAGTCTGGAATATGTGGAGTCGAGCCCACTTGGGATTTTTTTGTGGATGCAGTGAAGGGATAGTATTACCCTGTTGGAAACTATGAAGACCATTACATGAGATGGAACACACTACAAAAATAAAGGAGCCAAGAAGTTCCAGAGTTCACCAATACATTCCATACCTTATACACCAAGATGGGTATCAAGGGCTCCAAGTGAAATTTGGTTCTGAATTACCGCATGGCTCTACACAGATACATCCACACTGAAATGGATTTTCTGGACATCTCATCACTCAATGTTGCTTATTAATATGTTGTTAAAATCAAGAATAAATTTAAGAACCAGAACAAATGGGATTTTGGGTCTGCAAATGCGCAACAACAAAAGTATTCTAAAGATGGCCCTAAAAAACTGCCTCCCGAGAACCATGCCAAGCCATAGGAAAAGAAGAGTCATGGAAAGTCAAAGAAGGGCACCGTAAAATAGTGCAATTTCCACAAAATTGTACGGCACAACATCGATGAATGTCACTCAAAATATTCATTGGTGGTCGATATCAAAGACAAGGAGCCAAAATTTGATTCAGAATCTGATTCAGAAAATACTGATAGAAGACAAATCATTGACATAGATCCCACTGCTATTGTCACAACTGCAACAATTCAACCAGAAGAACCAACAAATCCTAAATAGGGGGAAAAACCTTTTAATTCAAAGATGTGGGTGAAGGGGACCCCACTTCATTTTATTGTTTATAGAGGAATCCATAAGAACCTCATCTCAGCAGAGGTCATCAAATAGTTGGGATTGTCGACAACACCACACTAACAAAAATATAACATTAGGTGGCCTCTCCAAGGATGAGATCTGTGTGTCAGCTAACAATGTCGATTGTCACATGACATCCAACCCTTCAAGGATGAGGTATTATGTGATGTTTCCCCACTGGATGTCTATGATGTTCTGTGATGTTCTCCTAGGCCATCCATATATGTGGAAGATCCATGCTATTTATGATTCTTGACCCTGTAGTGTCATTTTTAATATGAGGGTTCATCTCTACAAAATACTAGAGGTAATTCTGACTATTGTTCCACCTAAACAGTTTGCAAGTTAGTATCTCATACTAAAAAAATCAGCTTCTTCACAATATCTTCAGAAGGTGAACATAAGGATATTGCAGCCAATACAACCTCAACCCAAGTGCCTTATATCCAATAGAAGTAGGTTGACAAGGTTCTAGAAAAGAGGAAAAATTCTTTCTAGTAGTGTGATGCTTCCATCAAGGAAAGAAGTACACCAAGATTCAGTTACATCAATCGCTTTCCCCTCTCTCCTAGGAGCTCAACACAATGAATACCATTGCTTCCTAATGAGGGAGGATTGATCTAGGTGGATATCGGTGGCAACCCACCTATTCCAACTGGATCATTTTGGCAGCTTTAGTTTGGCATTTTTGTTCCTAGCTTTCGAGTCCTGAACTTTTGGGGCTAGCCATAGTTACATTATAGATGGATTCAATTCTAAAGACAACATGTGTATTCCTCAGATAGACTTTTCTAATGAGATATTTTGCACCAAAAATGAAGAACATATGCCAAAGCTACACCCCCAAGAAGTTGATACACCAAACTACCCAAAACGAGGTCCACAAAATTGTTGGCTTTTCATCTTTCAGGTTTAGGGTTTTGGATTTTCTTTATGTTAAAAAATACTTTAGAGCCTCATTGTAAATCATCTTATTACGAATGTGAGTATCCATCACATCTCTTCTCAGAGATAAACTACCACCATTCTAGTGAGTCTTTCACTCTATATTTTTACAGTCTTTGTACATTTTCGCTCATTAATAGAAATTGTGTACTACAGTATATTTGTGTTTATGGTTGCATCTCTAATATATTTTTGTGATATTTTTTGATATCTGATACATCTTTGTACATTTATTTATTATATCTCAACTCTCATTTCGTGCTGAAAATAATCCGGATCACTTGGCATAATTATTCCTTCTCCACTTGAGTCATCGGTGATTTTGGCTAGATTCTAAAGTAATTTTGGGAGACTCATGTCATCCATGTTGTTTATCTTGGGATTGTAAATGTATTACCTAATAATAGTTTTTCTCTCATTGAGGGAAAGGCTCACTTTGATGTGGAGAATAGGATAGGGTGTATTGCCTTTAATATTTAACTTACAAGTTATAAAAAAAATGATGTTCTCTATCTTTCCCTAGGATTTAAGAGATATTGTATCCCAAATATTTACATCCATATAATATAACATGAGTGATAAGAGTCTCAAAGAGGAGCCTTTTATTATCCCATATATCCAAAGGTATCCTAATATTCAATTATTTTCAAGCCCATAATAAGCTTTCCACCCTCTATTTATTCTTTTCTCAATGCTATAGTTTGAATTGATATTGTGATGAATATAAATTCCAATATACTTGTATGAAGGAACATCCTCCAAGATAAAATTTTCATATACAAAATGCACCATAGGTGACCTTGTTGGATTTAATGATCATAAACTTAATTTGTTCAGTGTTCAAAATCATACCTATATTATAGAAGAAGTCCCTGAGAATTCTAAGTTGCTTACTAAGGTCATAGCGATTCGAATGATATCATCGACATAGGGAAGAAAATACTATACTAGCAAGGGTTCATCCAACACAACCTGCACTTCTAAACAATATTATAATTTGTCAATGTAAATGAGAAGAAGGGTAGAGGATAGGCGATATATAATACATATTTCATTAAAAAATATCAAACCAATATTCCCAAACTATCATATTACAATCAAGAAAGAAAACATATAGATACTCATATTAATTTTTTCTCAATAAGGAGGAATTCCATTAGCCTTTACTATGTAAATCATGAATATTATCGAAACACATGGGACAAAATCTATAAACTTATGATATAATGCATGAACCTTACAAATACTAATTAGAAACTTAATGACATGGAATGAAATTGACCCTAGAATGAAACTCTACTAGTCAATTTACATGGTAAAAAAGGGGAACACAACCATCATGGCTTCCCCAAGAAAAGCATCATCCTTGAACCAAAACCCCATAATCAAAAAATAACCCTACTTATACTTGACTGAGCCTAGTTAGGAACTCATGATAACCTCTCCAACTATACCGTGAATCTAACTACGCGACCGTATATTGAGTCAATGCCTCAATTTTATATCCTAAGTATGAGGAAACATAAAATAAATATTACCTAGAAATACAAATGATAGAATGAAAATAACCATGGATCTCATTTTTAAGTGATAAGTTACCTTTACAATGTCATTATTAGGGAAACAAGAAACCAATTGCACAAAATTATTCCATTCCATCCTTGTTGGATTCCCTCTCTTCCAAGAAATTATCTTGCAATTGTTTTAGGGGTGCATGAAATCTCTCACCCCATAGTCAAGTAGTATAATATTTCCAAATATGTTCATGGGTTGGTTTCATTTCCTCTATTGGGGATACATGGTTCTTGTCTTGATACACGTTTCATAGTTACGATTGATATGGTATATATGTTGGTTGTGGAGCCCGATTATCTTCTGAATTTAGAGGTATTTGTTTTCAACCGTGTTTATACCCCATGAATACTTTACACCCTAGAATAATGTACACTCCTCCACACAGGGGAGTGAAAAGGGGGGTTACCCCTTCTACGGGGTCTAGGGGAAAGTGGGCACCCAGTTGGAGTTTGGGGGTGAAGCCCCTAAAGAAAAAATTGCCTTGTAAATGTATATTGTAATTTCATTATAAATATGGATCATTCATTATAAGGTCACAAATATGATGGTAGAAGTTATGTTAGGGTTTTTTTCCCTAGAAGGAAACCCTCTTTTATGAGGGAAATGTATTGTGGCTATGTATTATGGTGAATTTTGTATTCTGAGAGATGAGACTGTGAGAGAAAGAATAGGAAGTTACAGTGGGTGTGTTGTAGGTTGCATCCCTTCATTTGATGGATAATAATAAAGGAAGGACCTGAAATTTCTCTAGTGGACATAGCCCACATTGGGTGAACTAGGTATATCTGTGTCTCTATTGTATTGTGTATCTTCTCTATTTTATTTCCACATTTTTTATTTATTTTATTTCTCCACTATCATGTTTTTCTAAAAACTAGTATCATAGTGAAAGGTAACTTGTAGGAAAAGAGGGTTCCTAGTTCGAGTGGGAGGAATGGTGGAAGATGGAAAGTTTAGGGTTGAGAAGTTTAACGGCCAAAACTACCTGTTATGGAAGATGTAGATGGAAGATTATTTATATCAAAAGGATCTATTCCTACCATTGGGTGGAATAAAAGAGAAGCCAACAACCATGAAGGACGAAGAATGGGAGGTTCTTGACAAAGAGGCACTAGTAATGATACAGATGAACTTTGTAGTGTCGGCAGCTTCTAATATTTCAAAAGAAAAGACAACGAAGGAGATGATGGAAGCATTGGATAAAATATATGAAAAACCCTCGACATTCAATAAAGTATTTCTAATGAAGAGATTATTTAATATGAAGTTGTTAGAAGGTGGGTCTATTGTTGATAATTTAAATGAATTTAATATGGTTACTAATCAACTAAGTTTTGTAAAAGTGGAATTTGATGATGAGGTCAGGGCTCTTATAATCTTCTTGTCATTGCCAGAAAGATGGAACGTTTTGTTCATGGTTGTAAGTAACTATGTCTCTTGTTCAAACACTTTAAAATTTGAGGATGTTGTTGGTGTTATCCTTAGTGAGGAAATGCGACAGAAAAGAACAATTGAGACATCAGGTAATGCGTTAAACATGGAGAACAGGGGAAGAAAAAAGGATAGAGGAAAGGGCTCACATAAATTTGGGAATTCTAGGAAGGGAAGATCCAAATCCATATTTTTAAAGATAGAGTGTTGGAATTGTGGGAAGAAAGGACATATGAAGAAAGACTACATAGCTCCAAAGAAACAAAGAGATTGACAACAAGAGAAAATCAAGAAGCAAATGCAACATGTGATGTGTTACAAGATGCTTTGATTATTTATGTAGATAATATTTATGAGTCTTGGGTAGTAGATTCAAGGGCTTCATTTCTTGCCACACCCCATAGGAAACATTTTCTAGATTATGTTCAAGGTGATTTTGAACAAGTTCATTTCGGTGATGATGCACCATGCAACATTGTTGGAATGTGAAAGGTAAAAATAAAGCAAAGCAATGGAAACCAACGGTTGTTGAAAGAGGTAAGACATGTTCCAAATCTAAGGAAAAATATAATTTCAACAGGGTAGTTGGAAAGTGAAGGTTGTATCCATATTTACAGATAATGTGTGGAAGGTCACCAAAGGATCATTGGTGATAGAAAAAGGAGAGAATGTAGGTATAATGTATTGATGTACTGGTAATACTGAATCTTCTATATCTTTAGATTCTACGTGAGTGGGTACATTACTATGGCATCATAGGCTTGGACACATGAGTGAGAAGGGCATGTATATACTTCACAAATGAAATTTGTTGCCAGATCTTAAAAAAATTGATTTGGATTTCTATGAGCATTGTGTTTATGCAAAATAAAAGAGATCCAGATTTCTCAGAGTCGGAAAAGAAAAGGACATTGAAAGTTTAGAGCTTGTGCATATATATGTACAGGGACCAACTTAGGTATCATCTCTTGGTGTCTCTCATTATTATGTTACTTTTATTGATGATGCAACTAGAAAAACTTGGGTTTATTGCATTTGACAAAAATATGATGGTTTTTATACTTTTAAGAAATGGAAAGATTTGGCTGAGAATGAGATAGGAAAAATGTTGAAGTGTCTCAGATCAGACAATGGAGGTGAATATTGCAGCAAGGAGTTTGATGATTACTGTTCATACCATGGGATTCATAGAAAGAAGACAGTTCTAGGAACACCACAAGAAAATTGTGTGTTAGAAAGGATGAACAGATCAATCATGGAGCGTGCAAGGTGTATGATATTGCATGTTGGTTTTGCCTTACAGATCTTGGAATATGTCGTAGATATTGTTGTTTACTTAATAAACAAAGGACCTTCAAGCTCTTTGGATGGTAGAATTATAGAGGAGGAATGGACAGGTAGAATGGTAAACTATTCTTTTTTTAAGACTTTCAATTGTGAATCATTTGTTCATATTGATAAAGAAAATATAACAAAGCTTGAGGAAAAATATAAGAAGTGTACATTTATTGGATACAGTGTTAATGATTTTGGTTATCACTTATGGGATTATGAAAATAAAAAAATCATTAGGAGTAGAGATGTCATATTAAATGAGAAGGTCATGTGCAAAGATCAGTTGCAGGGAAAGAAACAGGAAAAAGAAAAACCAAAATACACAGTGCTTGATGAGATCACTGGAAAAGAAAATCCAAAGATACCAAAAAAAAAAAAAATGTACAAAAACAAGATCAAAATGTACCTCAAAATCTTGCAAGTGTTGTTGTAATATATACCAGGTTATGTATACCCCCTGAGCAATACTCTCCTTCATCGTATTATTTATTGTTGATTGATTCTGGTGAACTAGAATGTTATGAAGAGGCAATGCAAGAAGACACAAAAAAGAAGAAGGAGAAAGGAATGAAAGAGGAAATGGATTCCTTGGTAAATAACCATACTTGGGACTTGGTTCAGTTACCTGCAAGGAAAAGAGCATTACATAATAAATGGGTTTACAAGTTGAAGGAAGATAGTGGAGAAAAAAAGTGGTACAAGGATAAACTTGTTGTAAATGGGTTTGCACAAAAGAGAGGTATAGATTTTGATGAAACATTTTCCTGTGTTGTTAAAATGAATTAAATTAGCACTATTTTAAGTCTTGTGGTAGTAGAATATTTTCATCTTGAACAGTTAGATGTAAAAACAACTTTTTTCCATGGGAATTTGGAGGAAGAGATCTATATGCAGTAGCCACAGGGGTATGAGGTGAAAGGGAAGGAGAATTTGTTATGCAGGTTGAAGAGGAGCTTTTATGGCCTAAAGAAAGCTCCAAGGTAGTGGTATTTTAAGTTTTAAAGGTTTATGACTTAACAAGGTTATAGTAGATGCCATTATGATCACCGTGTTTATTTTAGAAGGCTAGAAAATGGAAGCTATATTATCTTGCTATTGTATATAGGTGGCATGGTTGTTATAGGGTCTAATATGCAGGATATAAATGTTATAAAGAAGAAATTAGCTAATTCATTTGCAATGAAGGATTTGGGTGTTGCGAAGAAAATACTTGGTATGAGAATAACAAGAGACAAGAAAAATCGGAAATTGACATTGTCTTAGGGTGAGTACATAGAGAAGGTGTTGGAGATGTTTAGAATGAAAAATGCAAAACCAGTTAGTACACCTTTGGCCAACCATTTCAAATTAACTAAGTAAATGTGTCCCAAGGAATATGAGGAGATAGAATACATGTTCAAGGTCCCTTATTCATCAACAGTTGTCAACTTGATGTATGTGATGGTTTGCATAAGACACGATATTGCACATGAAGTGGGAGTTGTGAGTGGGTATATGAACAATCCAGGTAAAGAACATTGGGAGGCAGTAAAGTGGATTCTCAGGTATCTGAGAGGCACTGATACTCATGCATTATGTTTTGGAGGTTCAGACATTTTTCTACAGGGATATGTTGATTCAGATATGGCAGGTGATAAAGATAACAGAAGGAGAACCACAGGGTATGTTTTTACTATAGGTGGAACATAAGTAAGTTGTATTTGAAAACTGCAAAAGGTTGTTTTACTTTCAACAACAGAGGCATAGCATGTTTTTTCTATAGAGCCTAGTAAAGAAATGATTTGGTTATAGAGGTTTATGGAGGAATTGGGAAAGAAACAGGAGAATACTAGGTTGTAGTGTAACAATGAGAGTTCCATTCATCTTGCAAATAAATAAACCTTCCATTCCAATACTAAGCATATACAACTCAGGTACCATTTCATACGATTTGTCTTGGAAGATGGACATTTGAAGTTGGAAAATATACACACTAGCCAAAATCATGCAGACATGTTAACAAAGGCAGTAACTAGAGAGAAACTGAGTTCTTTCTCAGTGTCAGTTGGTCTTCAAGAATGAAGATGAAGATGAGAAATTTTCTAGGTCCAAGAAGGTTCATAGTCCAGTCGATACAAGAGTGGTGAAGTTGTTAAGATCAGTCTCCAAGTGAGAGATTGTTGGTTGTGGAGCCTAATTATCTTCCTGATTCAGAGGTCTATTTTTTCATCCATGTTTACACCTCGGAATAATGTACACTCCTCCACACAGGGAAGTGTAGATGGGGGTTACCTCCTCTATGGGGTCCATTTTCCCAGCTGGGGGTCTGGGGGCAGGTTGGCCCCCGAAGAAAAAATTGCCTTGTAAATGTATATTGTAATTTCATTGTAAATTTGAACCATTCATTTTAAGGTCACAGATTTTATGGTAGAAGTTATGTTAGGGTTTTTTTACCTCAAAGGAAACCCTCTTTTATGAGAGAAATGTATTGTGCCTATGTAGCATGGAGAATGTTATATTCTGAGAGAGGAGATTATGAGAGAAATAAGATGAAGTTACAACAGGTGTGTTGTAGGTTGTATCCCTTCATTTGTTGGATAATATTAAGGGAAGGACATGGAAATTTATATGGTGGGCATATCCCATACTGGGTGAACCACATATCTTTGTGTCTCTAATGTATTGTGTATCTTCTATTCTTTATTTCCGCATTTGTTTCATTTTATTTCTCCGCGATCCTATTTTTATAACAATATATCCACATTACATATATCTACATTATGTTAATTCCTTTTACATTGTTATTACTTGTATATATAATTATACTACTTATTTTTATTTATTCTAACTAAAACACACAAACATACATATGTGTATATCGGTGGACACCGACATATTCCACTGACTCAAAACACAATTTTCCACCTTGTCAATGTTTCTACGGTTTTTTGGGTTCCGAACATTGAGGGTTGTTTTGAGGCACTAAATAACATTTTTTTTATGTTATGCAGCCAAGGTGATAGTGAAAGGATATATCCTGGGCCTGGTCAGAATGTGTACTTCTTGGCTAGACCTTTCCAATGAGAAATGATGTGCCCCAAATGGAGATCATATGAAAAATTTGTTTCCCAAGAAGTTGACATATCAACTACCCCCATCAATGCCCATAAACCTTTTGGTGTTTTATCTCTCGGGGTTATGGTTTTCGATTTTTATAGTTTTCTCATTTATGAATTATGTTAAAAATTCCTCTGAAGCCTCATCGTAATAATCATCTTGTGAATGAGCATAGTTGTCGCATATATTCTCATAGATAATCTACCACCATTCTAGTGAGTTCATTCACTTTGTATTTTTATAGTTATATAAATTTAGTTCACTAATAGAAATTGTGTATTATTGTATGCCTCTTTTTCTTGCAATATTATTATGTATTTTATTTATATATATACCTTCATTTCATTAGTGGTATGATAGAAATATTCTCCTTTTTGTTTCTTAGCGCATGTCCCTAACGAGGTCATGGTATAGAGAGTTGGGTATTAAGATAAATTCTCTTAAGAAAAGCCACTCTCTTTAGCCCAAGTGGCCTCACATGGTGGAAGAAAAGAGAGATGATGGAGTAGGATATCCTATCAAGTTGTTTCTCGCAGAAGCCCTCGTGCAACAGAGGAATGAGATGATGGATAATGTTTCCCAAATACTTCAAAAACTATCGAAAACTACATATGTGTATTCTTCAAGAAAACACTTTGGAGGAACCTCCCCCTTCAAGGTACAAGTCAATTTCAATATTTCCATATTTTAAGTTTAAATAGATGTGGATTCTTTGAAAAAAAATGTTAAATATGCTAGCAGGTTATTTCTCTGTCAACAAATTTTCCAATAGCGAAAAGATCATCATTGTGCTCCTTAAGGATTTCCCCCATGTGAAATATTGGTGGGAAACCTACTATGAGAAAAAATAAACAGAGGAGTCTAAAATATTTGGGGTCAAGCCTAGTTGGGACTCTATTATGGATTCCATCAAGGAATGATATTACTCTATTGGAAACTATGATGACTAATACATGAGATGGACCACATTGTGTTAGGAGAGGGACTAAACAATGTCAGAGTTAAAAAATTCCTTCCAAACCTTGTGCACCAAGATGGGTATTAGATAATCTAAGAGACATATTCGTATGAAATACCTTGGGGCTCTACATAACTTCATCCAAACAAAAATGGAGTTTCTAGACATCTCGTCACTGGGAGCCACTTATCAATATGTTGTCAAAATGGAGAATAAATTTAAGTAGTGGAATAAGGGGGAGTTCGAGGCTGCAAATATGAAACAACCAAAGTATGGTAAAGGTTTCCCTAACTCACAGAACATCCAACCTCAAGACAACTTGTCCAAGCCACAGGAAAATAAGTGTAATGGGAAGGCAAAGAAGGAAACTAGAAAGTGGTGCGACTTCCACAAGATCCCTTGGATCAAAACTAATCAATGTCTCTCAAAACATTCATTGGTGTCCAATATCAAACAAAACTATTCGAACCCTCACTTGGAATCTGATTAAGAAAACAATAAAAGGAAGTAGATAATTGATGCAGAACCTACTTTTACCATTGTCACCACAATAGTCCAACCAAAATAACTAGAGGATCCTAAGGAGGGGGAATGCCTCTTCCATTTGTATATGTGGGTGAAAGGGACTCCATTGCATTTCATTTTTTATATAAGAAGCCATAAGAACCTAATATCAACATATGTCATCAAGCAATTTGATTTTACGAAAAATTCACACCCTCAGTCATACAACATCAGGTATCTTCACCAGGGATGAGATCTATGTGTCAACCAACAGCGTCTCCTGTCCTACAACATCAATCCCTTCAATTATGCGGTACTATGTGATGTTTCTCCATTGGAATTTTTTCATGTTCTGTTAGGCCAACCATATATGTGGAAGCATCATTTTTTTTATGAGCCTCGACCTCGTAGTGTCATTGTTACTTGGGGGGTTCAACTTTATAGGATACCAGAGGTAGTTTTAAATACTTATTGATATTGAGAAGGGGAGTGAATCAATATCAAGTAGAACATAACACCTTTAAAACTTTTAATTTTCAATCAAATAAATTCATCCCAATATACAATAAAAAGAAAAAAAGGTACACATTTCACAACATATTTACGTGCAAATCTAGGTAATATTTTTATATAATAAAAAAGTCACATTCATAGGAAGATACAACTTCCAATATTCTTCATCCTAAACTGGAAGGAGGATTCAACCCCCTAACTTATAGGCTCCATCCTGATGGAAGTTGTAAATCCCTAGATTCTCCATCTCTAACTAGAAGGAGGCTCCAACCCCCTTTCTTTCCCCCTTCCTTCCACCCTCAAATATGTATATAAAACAATCAACCTACCACTATCACTAACATTGTCAACGTCACTATCTCTATCACTTCCATTCTCTCTGTCACTATCATTGATACATCATTATCATCAAAATGGGTCCACATAGTCCACATAGAGATCCTAGCTCCACATGGGTCCACACATAAACCCAAACAACCACATAGAACCCTTTGCAAAGAACAAACCTTCCATACTATAATGAAACCATAAGAATGATAAAAAAATCACCATAATAATAGATAGGAGCATCTTCTTTCATATCTTTACAATCGCGTGTTTTGTGACCAACATTATTACATTTGTAGCATACAATGTTATGTTCAATTAGTAGATCAAATAGATCATAATTTTTGTTGAAAAATTGAAGAGCATTTCCATATCTACTATTTACATGATTATCATTTGGATATCCATAATCATTTTTGTTTCTCATATAGTTGTTTCTTGCATTGATTTTATAGTGAACTTCTTTGTGTCCAAAGTTTCTACAAGTATAACAATGACTAAGAAAAATAGTCTCATACCTGGTAAAAAAGGACCTTCTTTATGTCTTGCCCCTTCTGAATTATGATCTTTTGTTCTAGTTGGAGGTGTCATGTTCTTGTTGTTATTAAACTCACTTTTGTTTGTTGATTCCAAATCTTAAGCCATTTCATAGTTTCTAGAATTTCCTTCATATTCCCTTTCTGTTTTGTTTGTGTTTGTTGTCTTCAAACTATTTTCATATTTGAGTCCTGTCTTATCAGTAGGTGATCATTTTTTACTAATAGCTTTAGTTATTTTTTCAGTACTTCTTTCAAATTTCTTAAACATTTTCATTTTCAACATCATCTCTTTTCTTGTGAGATCCAATTTTGCTTTTAATTTCTCATGATATTTAGTCTTGTTATCTAAATGCTCCTTCAATTTGTTAATTATATTTTCTATCTCATGATTCTCTTCTTCATAATTTTTCAATCCATCTTTTAACTCTCTATTTTTGTTTCTAAGCCTGATATTTTCTTCTTCATCATGCTTCAATTTTTCAAGATTCTCTTCATCTTCCTGTTCATGTTTTTTGATGTATTTTATTCCCTAGAAAGATTATATGTTTGTTTCTTCAATATTTGCATCAGACTCTTCTTCGTAATTGATTTCATCTGTTTTATAATTTATGTGGTCATAATTATGAGTTTCTTAAGTTATGAAGATAACTTACCTTACATCCCTTTCTTCTACATCACTTTCATTTGAAGAACTGTTGTCCTTCTTGGAGTAAAGACTCTTTTTATTGTGGAAGCAGTTCTTTTCTTCAAAATGAAATTTTTTATCACAGTGTCATATCCTAACACAATCAAAGCATTTAAAAGGTAACTTACATGTGTATTTATCGGTTCCCCTCTTGAGCTTCCTTACGAAATGTGATTCTCCATCATGTGATTCATCGCCCAATATTTCTTCTACCCTGTCATATTTGTTCCTTGTTTTCTATGTGTCTTTGAATGTTATTTCCCTTTTTGGTTGATCATTTTCTATGTCTGATCACATTTATTATGCTATGAAGGTCCCGTGTAGTTCATCCATTTTCATTTTTTTCAAATCCATAGTTTATTCTATGGTTGAGACCTTGGCATCATATCTCAAAGGAAGTGATCTCAACACTTTCTGTACAACCAAGGATTATTTGAATTCTTCCCCTAATCCTATGATGGCATTGACAAATTCATATAATCAAAGAAAATAGGTTGCAATATCTTCTTTTTAATTCATTTTAATATTTTTAAACTGTTATCTATGTTGTTGAAGCTTGACCTTCTTGAATTTCGGATCACCTTCATAAATATTTTAAATTTTATCCCAAACCTCTTTAGTTGTGTTGCAACCCATCACCTTGATGGAAATAATTGGTTTCAATCCACTTATGATAACATGCACAACCTTTGAATTACAACTCATTAATTTCTTCTCATCTGGATCAATTGGAGTATTCTTTGGAAATTTATAGCCATTCACAATTGAGAGCCAAATATCCACTCCTAAAGTTGTCAAGTAAGTATTCATTATGTTTCTCCAATATGCATAATTGTTTCCAACAAAAGGTGGAATCCCATTTGGATTATGTCCTTCCATTTTTTCTCACGATATTTGTTCCAGTGATTAGATTGTTCTGAATGTAACCTGCTCTGATACTAATTGTTGATTTTGAGAGGGGAGGTGAATCAATATCAAGTATAATTTAAAACTTTAAAAACCTTAACCTTTCAATAAAATAAATGCAGTCCAATATAGAGTAAAGAGCAAAATAATAAGTACACAGTGCACAATAGATTTATGTGGAAATCCATATAATGATTTTATATATAAAAAAAATCACATTCATAGGAAGCTACACCTTCCAAGATTTTCCATATTCAACTGGAAGGAGGCTTCAGCCCTCTACTTTACAGGATCCAACCTGAAGGAAGCTACAATTACCTAGATTCTCTAGCTCCAAATGGAAGGAGGGTCCAACCCCCTTTCCTTACCCTTTCCGTCCACCCTCAAATATATAAATAAAATACTGAACCTATCAATTCCTCTTTCTTTGTCACTATCATTGTCTCTGTCATAGTTATTGTCTCTCTTACTATCATTGATACATCATTATCATAAAACTGGTTCCACATAGAAATATGGTCCACATACATATCCTAGCTCCACATGGGTCCACAAATAAACATGAAAAACTACATAGAACCTTTTTCAAACAGTCAACCTTCCATACTATAGTGAACCCATAGCAATGATCAAAATGTCACCATAAGACTATAAAATATCCTTCATAAAAAATCCTTATCCTCCTAGTTCCTTTACTACCAAACTTGTGCTTAAACATCTGTTGACGCTTGAATCCATTATGACCAAACAACAACCTCATAGGTATACAAATCCCTCTACATATTTATAGAGGTAGTACTCTCTATTTCAAGATATTCTTGGAATTCTAGTTTTTCAAAATAATATAGGACTTTGAGAAAGTTTGCTGTGATATTCAAGGAAATATAAAGGCTGCAAAAAAATAAAATGTTTTCTTTTTAAAGAGAGTTCATGAGAGATGACCAAGAACCTCACACATCACATATTTGGAAAAGATAAGCAACATTTCCTCACATCCATCATAGTTAAATTAGAGATTTATGATCACATAAAAATAAAATAAAATGGTTCGCACGCATAAGAGAAATTTAATAGAGTAAACACGTGTGGAGCTCAAATAAAGAAAATTATAGATCAATATCAAATATTTTATAGTAAAAAAAATGAGTTATAAAACACTATCAAAACTGATCCCGAAATAGTTCTCTTGGGATTTCTAATAAATATAAAGTTTGTTACAAAGCTTTGAAATTTAAATGTGTTTGTCCTTAGGACAAAGATTGGGGCTCCAGCGGAGCAGAAATAAAATATAAAAAATAAGTAAGTTGTGGAGAGAGTATGGTGGGCGATGACATAGTACCAAGACCTGGCAACAAGGCATGCAGGAGTTATCATATTTCGATTAAACCTTTCTAGTCAAAAAAGTGGAGTAACTGGATGAAAAACTAATAAAGAAAGCAATATGTGATGAACATAAACTTACTATGATTTTCTCTCTTTTTTTACTTTCTTGTTGCTATCCTTCTATTTTCCTCATTAAAGGTTATAAGAACCATCTCAATTTCTCCTTCTTGTCCTTCTTTAGTTAATTTATCGATTTCCTTTTTTAACCAATCTTCAATGTAATTTTTCATTGGTGCAACATTTATTTCATGCCTGATTTTGATATTAAATAATTCGCCTTCCAAATCTCTTAAGTCATGAGAAATTCCATGTATTGTCTCCTTAATATATTGTTTTTTCATAGAATAATCAACCAACGAATTATCTATCTCTTCTTCATTATATTCAATTATGCAATAAAATTTCCCAGTCGATAATCCCTTTAAGATCTCCACTTGTTCATCAAATTGTTTCTTTGTCATAAACATTGAATTGAGAGTTAACTTAGGATATTGTACCTCATTAGTGCTTCCTTCCATATCTATCTCTATGAGTCTTTTAGATAATTATTCTCTTTTTAATATGGCTCCACTGCATGCATGGATAGTGTTATTAAAATTATTGATCTTTTCTTTCCAACCATAATTCTGCGGTTTAATTCGATTTAGAGAAGGAATATCCTCTTCTCTCCTTTTCAGTTTTGTCATGTTTGAGAATTTTATGCCAAATGGAAGCACAATGTTAGCATAAAATACTTCTTCATTATTTAAATCCACTTGGAGATATTCATGAAAATAATGTGCGCTTGAACTGAAAGAAACAAGATTTATTTATATCTCCCATGCTTATATATTCAGTGACATTCTCTTTTTAATGTTTTCTTGTACAACTTCAGACTGTTGCACGTAAATTAGAATATCCTTTTAACTTAATAACAAGTGTATTTGGTTTAACCATTTTCAAAGGACTTGCGAGGATTGGAAGCGGTATGAAGGAAGTTTCCAATTCTCTGATCCTTTCCTTTAATTTAGCATTTTCAGCTTCCAAACCATCAATAGAGTTGTCAAGGGAATCCCCGGTTGCCCTATGGATTTTGGATATTTGGGACAACCGCATGTCCTTCAGGTTGACCTTTGAACAAGACTTTTCATTTTTATTCTTCTAGTCACTTCTTTATACAATCACATTTTTAGACTCTTTATAAAAAACAACACTTTGAAAAGTGAAGGATTCTTCTTCACTACAGGTCTCATTTCCAACGAATTCCAATAATAAAAAAAATTGATCCATATTTTTGAGTTGTTACATTGCAGGAAATACTTTCTCAATACCTACTTCTAGTTCCATATCCTCCAAACAAAATCTTTGGATTTCATTTTTTATAAGATTATATTCTTCCTCTTGCACTAAATGTTTCTCACTGGGAGCTTGTGTGAACTCTCAGTTTTCCCAGGGGGGGGATTCTTCTCTTCCACTCCACTAGAACTATTGTTGAAAACATTTTTAACTAGGTGGGTCATTGGAGAATTTTCCTTGGATGAGTATTCTTAGGAGTAACAACTGGAGATTGGGCACTTTTTTCACTGGGACCTTTTCGCCTTTGCTTGTAAAAATCATTGCTACTAAGTAATGTTTCTAAATCACCAACATCATCTACATGAGTGATTTTGATGATACCTTCTTCTTCTTCATCCAATATAGTCTAAATGAAAGAGTTATTGAAACTCACTAGAAGCATATGTCCTAAAAATATTTTGTTCGGATCAAAACCTTTGATCTTCTTAGCATACTTTAAATTCAGATTGTTGAAATTATTTGAAAATTCGTCAATTTTATTTATATTTATAAACATGAACTCTCCAATCTTCCATGGAAGGGGAATACATTGTTTTTTCCTTTTTTCATGGAAAAACTGTAGCCATAGTTATATTTTCTTGCCACCTTTGTAATAAATAGTTTGTCAGATACATGATATGGGAGAAAAGAAGGATTCTCTTTCGAGCAAAATATCCTTATGAAACTGTGATTCTCCATTTATTCTATTGTTCCTTTTTTCTCTAAAAATCTGGTAGCTTGGTCAGATACCCTTGAAGCGTTTTCACCCAACAACAACCTTTTGAAGACTGAAAAAAAATATTTTAAACTTCATAGAAAAATAGAGGGGCCTTATGTCTCCATAGTGCTTGATACGAAAAGGTAACTAGATTTGTTTCACAGTTCACCCTCTTACTTATGGTTAAGTTTGGGAATTGAAAACAATGAACAATGGAAAATATCATATAAGAGGCCATAAAGATTTGTTTTTCCTTTTACAGTGTGATAACTAGGATGAGCTTTTGATAGAAATCAATTTTCCCCAATCAAAAATGGATTTTTCTTTCACTTTAAAATACATAATGTATAAAATCATGCGAGAGATAGAACCAATGCTTTCCTGACCTTTCAACCTAGTAAATAGCCATGCAATTTATCGATAAGGTTTTTTAAAGGACTCCATCTGGATTATGGTTATGTTTGTTGGGATAGATGTAAGATTCTCCACATATTCAGGTAGGAGGCCAAGCCCATTGTTATGTTTCTTCAAGAATTATATGCAATCTTCACCTTTGAAAGTAAGATTCGTCTTTGGTATCTTTAACATCTTGTGAAAAAATTGAGGTGACATATAAATTAACGAATGATCTTGGAGTTGCATAATTCTTTGAATTGGTACATAATTTTCCACACACCATGTAATGAGTTCTTTATAATAAAAAACGTGAGGAACACACCCTACACAAGCGATTCTAGATGCCCAAATTACATTTTTTTGTGTAGAAGGAGAAAAATAATAAGAATATTCTCTTGACCACTGGAAGTTCACATCTTCATTACCAAAGATATTTAGAGTATCACCAAAAAAATGTTTTCTAGTTGATGCTGCCATAGGTTGACAGAACTATTTCTTCAGCTAGATAATAACCTTAAATTAATATTTTTGAAGAGACAATAATTATTTAGTCCCTTGGAAAAAGAGTATTTAATTAAATTTAATGATTAATTCCTCAATCCTTTCACCATTAACGATGATATTTTTGGATTCTGCACAACCATTGTTAGCATTAAACAACACTTAATGCATATTGGGAAAAGAAGAAAGATGGTGGGGGATGGTTGAGAGAGAGTTTGAATATGAAGATTTTCATGAACCCGCCAACCTGGGAACCCGTGGTTATGGATGATAAAAAATACAATAAGTGTAGGAAGGAGTTCGATTAGACTTTCATGCAAAAGGAATAAAATACTTTGGAGCTTGGCACCTGCGACAAATCTGATGGCCAAAATGTAGATCACAAAACCTGGGGTAAAATATGAAGGTCACAGAACTTGGAGGATGAGGGATTGATCCCACAAACCTGCACAATTGAAAAATGGATGTGTAGTAGAGGAATTATGACATGAGCAAGTCGATGGAGATGAAGGTCCACCAATCTGCCAACCAATGAACCCACCAATCATTGAAATATGGCTAAGTATAGTAACCAGAAAGGGAGAGCAGAAAGGATAAAATAAAAATGGAAATAAGGGGAGGTTTGGAAGAGGGAAAATAAATGGAAAAAAATAATTTGGGAAGATAGAATGGGGAAGGAAAACCAAGAAACACAGGATTATCTCAACAATTGGCTCCAACTATGGGATGATAACTCCTTGTGAGTGGTCAGGAATCCATAATATTCATGACCAAATGATTCGATCCATTGGGAAAGGGAGTCAAAAGGTAAGTATATACAAACTAAGTATATGAAAAAATATGTACAAGGAAATGATAAACTTTGAGGCGAAGAAACCTTTCAAATGTTTCCCATTAACATGCAACATTAACATTTTACCCTTCATATCTTTGAGCATATAAGCATTGAAACCCCAGATTTTTTCAAAGATATATGATCCAACCCAAAGTTCTTCAAATATTTTGTGGATCGATGGTTTCTCCTTAGCTTTGTTCCAAAGTAACACCAATTCACCCTTTTGAAAAATTTTTATTGTTGCATTATAATCAAAATATTTCTGTATACTTTGATATCTCTGAGAAGTTATATTCAAGGATTTACTTCTTTCTTCCTCCAATTTCAATAACTGGTTCACTCTCTTTCACATAGTTGAACTATCTTCTGGGATCCTCTATATTAACTAAAAAAGAAAAGGCATTTATCATGAGGCTAATTGGCATTTTTTTTTCTTTCCCATAGACCAATTTGTATGGAGACATCTCAGTATTTTCTTTCAGAGTCTTTATTCTTGCCCACAACGCATCATTCAACTTCAAATGCCAATTCCTTTGATTCTTATCAATAGTTTTCTTCAATATCTAAATGACTATATTATTAGTGGATTCTGCAAGATCATTCCCTTTTGGATAATAATTTTATGAATGCCCCATGACAATTTTATACTCTCCACAAAATTCTGTAAATTTTGAGCCAATGAAAATGAGCCATTGTCAGTAATGAATTTTTCAGGGATACTGAACCTTGACAAAATATTAACTTTGAGAAACTTAATCAACTTTTCAGAATCAACCATTTGTAATGCTACTGCTTCTGGACACTTCGTAAATTAATCAATAACAATAAGGATTTATGTATGTCCTTTGCTTGATTTTAGATTTATTGGTCTAACAACAATGAGTCCCCATTGGGAAAATGGTTGTTCTACATATATAGGTTGTAATGGCATTGCATATTTTTTCATTTTCTCTGAAAATTTATGACAAGATAAACACTTCCTTATGGTAGCATGTGAGTCTTTAAAACCTAATGGTCAATAAAACCCAAATCTTATTATTTTATGGGTGATGGAGGTAGGTGCAAAATTTCCACCACATATACCTTCATGGAATTATTTCATAAATTATTGAGCTTTATTTTCATCAACACATCTCAACAATATGCCTTCATAGTTCCTCCTGAACAATATATCAACAATAAACACATATTGACTTGACTTCATATTCAACGTTCTTCTCTCTTTAGGGTTCATGGTGACTCGAAATTGTCCAAACCTCAAGTAGAATATAATATCTTTATACCATTCTGAAACTTGGATGGGTTCTCCTACTGAGATTGAAATTTCTCCATCCAAAGAATCACTATTTGCAATGATCTTGCATAAACCTTGTCCTTTAAATTCTTTTAAATCTTTAATTTCAATATCATATTCTTTAATCTTTGCCAACCTATTTTCCCATTTTCCTTCTCTCAATTGTTAATTTAAAAGCATTTTCATAGGAGAGGATGGAACATACATAATGACATGACAATTTAGTATGTAATTCTGAAAGTGTGCCAACACTTTCACAAGAGATAGGTATTTCTTATCCAATTCTGAGTTTCTCAATTCATAATCATGAAGGGTCTTCCTCATGAAACTAACTGGAGACTATTCACTCTTGGAATTCATGTGAGTAAGAATAGATGCAACAACTATTTCTGTAGCGAACGAATAAATGATGAAGTCTCTTTGAAAATCTAGGCTAATAAGTAATGGATCTATAGTGATTTATTTTTTGATATTATTAAAATATTCTTTTGTATCTGTGGTCCATTCAAACCTTTGGTCCCTTTTTAACAATAAATTGATCAGTTTCACAATACTTGCATAGTCAGGGACAAATCTTGGTACAAAATTCATCTTGCCAAAGAATGACTGAACTCCCTTCTTAGATGATGGGGGTTTGAGTTCATTTATAGATTTAACTCTCTCTGGTTCTATATAGATTCGTTCCTTGCAAACAATATAACCCAATAATTTTCCTTGAGTTACAACAAATAAATGTTTCTTTGGATTTAAAGAAATGGCATTTAACCTACACTGTCAAAAACTTTCCTCAAGTGATGAATGTGATCGCTCCTTGTTTTTGAATGTACTGTTAATTTATCTTGATAATCCCCCATGAATTTCCCGATCAGTCCCTCAAAATTATGATCCATAGCCCTCTAAAATGTAGCCCCTGTATTTTTTTAACCAAAGGGCATCTGATCATATGCATCTGTCTCCCAAGGTGTTATGAAAGTTGTATTTTCTCTTTCTTCTTAAATAACCAAGAGTTTATTATACCAAGAAAATCCATCTAACATGGACATCCAAGCTAATCTCGTGACTTGTTGGATAAGAAAATCCATGTTAGGAAAAGGATAATTATCCTTTACGCTTGATTTATTAATATCCCTGAAATATACACACATATGAGTTTCCCCATTCTTTATTCTCACTATCATAGGGTTTGAAATCCAATCAGAATGTCTAATGGGGTATATTATTCCAACCTTATTTAATTTTTCAAATTCAACCTTTACTAGTGGTTTTAATTTGGGGTTCATTATCCTTATTTTTTGCTTGACAGGATTTGCCCCTTTTCTCAAGGGAATAATTTGTTGAAATATTTTTTATCATATGCCTTCAAACCATCATAATTACATGCGAACACATCAAGATATTATTTAAATAATGTGACATATTGATCAACTTCATCAACTGTGCAATTGACTCCCAAATTGACGTATTTTGGGGAAATATAAGTTCCAATATTATTTTTTCTTGTTTCTGGGAATTTTTAGAATGATACTTCTTCCAGGAGGTTTTTGGCATGATAGGCTCTTGTAAAAAGAGACTCAATTTGAATAGAATTCCTCAGGACAAAAACTATTTGATTATCCTCATCTTCATCATCATTCGTCAATTTTTTTTCCAATTCTTCATCATTCTCAAATACTTGTAAATACTCTTGATTATCAGGTACAAAAGGTCGAAATATTATTTTTACCTGAACGAATGTTTTTCTTTGAACATCATTAGGTTTTTACAATGAGGCCACCAAAGATAATGAATCCTCCTTCTGATTTTTATCCCCTGGGACGAAATAAGTGTTGAAAGAGCTGAAGGCTTCCATCAATTTATTAACTCTTTTGAAATATAATTTGAGACTTTCCTTTTTAATATTATATCTTTGGATAACTTGATTTATTACCAAATTGGAGTCTCTTGTCACAATTATATTTTCTATCTTCATTTCTCATGTGAGAATCATTCCTTTAATCAAAGCTTTGCATTCTGCCTCATTATTGGTGCACGCAAATTCATGTCTGATAGCATGTGGATGAAAAATATTTAGTGGGTTTATAATAATGAATCCAACTCCATTCCTGGAACTTGAGCAAGCTCCATCAAATTAAATCCTCCAATAACCTTCAAACCGAATCTTTCTATTCTCCATATCTTCAATCTGCTCCATGTCTAGGATAGAATAGTTTCTGATATTGACAACTATATAATATTCCATTAGTTCATTATCCTTATTTTTGAAGGAAAAGGGTCTCTTGGGTTCACGAGGGACCTTGATCATTTCTCCTTTATCTGGAAGCATCTTGCAAATTCCATCATTCATTATGTATCTCTCGATCATAGACTCCCAATATCTTTCTAACACAACTCCATATGCAAGAGGAAGGTCTACCAGAACAATATTGAAAATTGTAATAATATTAGGAGCCATCATGACCCAAGCATAAAAATATTTGATTTGTCCACAAGCTGGCAGTTGTCTGGAATCAATTGCATATATACTTTCACCATTTTCATAATAGTTGGTGAAGATCATGCCCAATGAATCCATGACTGCTAGTTTCATAGTACTATTGGTCGCACCAGTTTCAACTAAACAATTATGAAGTGCAACATCATGATTTTCAATTGAAATATAAAAAGGTGTGATTTTACCTCTTAACTTGACAGTTGATGTGTTATGGCTTTGTTTTGGACCTATAAAAACACACTCCATTATTATGCACATATCATGTACCAATACAAATATTCACATACCCATATCTAGATTTTGTGTTGTGGCGAGTGAATTCTTTGTCCCTACATAGTCTTGAATCATTATGTAGAGCCATATGGATCATCCAACAATCTCAAAATATTTTATCTTTTTTGGGGGATCTTTACCACTTCTGTAAAAGGAAGAGTTATCGTTAGCTTACTCAAGTCCTCTACAACATTGTATTTCATCTGGGGAGGGTTTACCACCAGGTGTTTCTTCTTGCTTCGAATGTTATCAGCCACATTTTCATTTTCCTCTTTTTCATTCACCTTTTTTTTATATTTTTCTTTAATTCTTTCCTTTTCCTTTTTAGAATCATTTTTATTTTTGGATTTATTTACAAACTCTCATGTTTGGGAAACATTCTCTTGCGAGTCAGGTCCATTTTCGCCTTCTTAAAATATATACATGGACATCTCACATCCTTCCATATGTACAATTCCAGAACATTCATTAGGTAAATAATCATTTCGTTGCTCAACCATTTTCTCATCATATATATCATTCAACACAGTTGCATTTGGGATGGGTTGCATGGGAATCCTTTATCTTTGTTGATTATCAGTGTTTTCAAACCTCACTCTATTTTCTTGGGGAGGGTTCCTTATTTTCTCTTGTATCGAAATTCGTGGATTTAATGCATAATTATCACCCCTTGTTAATCTGGTTATCTCATTTTTCATTTTCCTGATGGTTCTATTCATTTTTTAAATATCAATTATTTTCTTAGTTTCTTGTGCCACAAGAGGGTCTACCTTCACATATTCTATGGTTCCCTTAAAAAATCATCCTCCAATTGTTTTATTTTGGATTGGTCACAACTTCTACTCTTCATTCTTTCTAGAGCTAGAGGCTGTTGGATCATGTTGTCATTGATGCC
>SNQJ01S0050720.1:30489-49975 GCA_010110895.2 Picea sitchensis | reverse complement strand
TTGTGCAAGAGGGCAGTTTTGGGAAAAAGAGCCCCACACTCATTCACCCCCCCTCTAAGTGTGGTAGGTGTGTCCAACAGAGGCTCCTTGATCATCAATATTTATGCCTCCCATCTTCCTATGTACTTTTCCTAGGATAATATCAGGGTCAACAATTGTCCCAATCATAATTTCTTCCATCTCAATGGCCTTAATCATTGATTCCTCCAAGCTATCCATATAGGATGTTATGATAGAATAATTTACATTTGGGGCACATCAAATTATTATGAAAACCAAGTATCACTGGTTCATTAGGTATTTTATCTTTTGGAATCTTACTAAGAGTTTAATCAAACCTGATATTCAAATCTCATATTATTTCATTTTTCCTCCAACCAATCAGGGTTAAATTAGTGAGAAGGGTATGCTATGCAACTGGGGGAGAAAACATAGTTAGGAAAATGGATCTGAGGTCATTAAATGAACCAATTGACCTAGTGGGTAATGTCATATACCATTCATAGGCTTGTCCTGATAAGGTTTGAAGAAATAACCTCACCATCACATCATCATATTCAACACAATGAAAATCACAAATATCAAGAAATAGATCAAGGTGTCTTTTGGCATCAATTGTTCCATCTCCATAAAATTATTTCAAAGTACCCTTAAGGAGAATAGGGAGGTCATGTTGCTCACCTCGAATATTTAAGGGGGAATCTCTTAATCTTATTCGATTTCCAAATATTAGTTCTTATTGATTTCTTGCACCACCTCCTCTTTCTTCATGAGGTTCTCATCATGGTTCTTCATTTCTTCCTTCCATGTCCGAAGATATTTCAGGAATATGTTCTCCTCTTCTTAGAATACATAGTTTCTTGCTTTTAATTCTAGTAATGGCCCCCTTGTATTCGTCCAACTTCAATCATGACCTTGTTCTTTTTATCTTCAATATTGTATTTCATTTCTTTGGTCTTTTCACTCATCTCATCTCTGTCTATGAAGGATTTATCTTTCTTATTATTGGAACAATGTCTTCCAAGATATTTCCAATTTTTTCCTATTCTTAGTTGTCATTATTACCAAATTATATAGTTGATGCAAGATGCTTCATTGATTATTCAATCCAATTTCTAGGTGGGGTTGATTAGCCTGGGGAAATGTCATGTATGTTTCAAAAGATGTTAAACACGATTTCATATTTTCAGTTGATCCCCAGTAGAGTTTCCAAGAATGTCGATGGTTGAATTCGTTAGGACCAAAACGACAACCTCATGGGGATACAAATCCCCCTGTGTTTTTATAGAGGTGGTACACCTCTCTATTTGAACATATTCTTGGAATTCTATATTTTCAAAATAATATAGGACTTTGAGAAACATCGTTGTGATATTCAAAGAAATATATTGGTTGCAGAAAAATACAAAAAATATTTTTAAAGATATTTTCTGAGAGATGACCAGGAACCTCACACATCACATATTTAGAAAATATAAGAAAAATTTCTTCACATCCATCATAGTTAAACTAAATATTTCTGATCACATAAAAATAAAATAAAATAGTACTCATGCATAAGTGAACTTTAATATAGAAAACACATGTCGAGCTCAAATAAAGAAAATTATAGATCAATATAAAATATCTTATACTCAAAACTCAAATTTATAAAACACTGTCAAAACTGATCGTGAAATAGTTGTCTTGGAATTTCTAAGAAATATAAAGTCTGTTACAAATATTTGAAATTTAAATGGTTTTTTCCTTAGGACTAGGATTGGGACTCCAACAGAACATAAATAAAATATAAACAAGAAGTAAGTTGTGGAGAGAATATGATGGGTGATGATAGATTAGCAACACCTGGAAAGAAGAGAAGAAGGAGTTATCATATTTCAGTTAAACCTTTCTAGTCAAAGAAGTCGAGTAATTGGATGAAACACTAATAAAGAAAGAAATATGTGATCATCATAAAATTACTATGATCATCTCTCTTTATTTACTTGCTTGATGTTGCCCTTTTATTTTCCTCATTGACAGTTATAGGAACCGTCTCAACTGTTGCTTATTGGCCTTCTTTAGTTAATTTTTCAATTTCCTTTTTAAACCAATCTTCAATGTAATTTTTCATTGGTGCAACATTTATTTCATGCCTAATTTTGATATTAAATAATTATCCTTCCAAATCTCTTAATTCATGACAAATGTCATGTGTTTCCTCCTCGATATCTTGATTTTCATAGAATAATCAACCAACCAATTATCTTTCTCTTCTTCATTATATTCAACTATTCCATAAAATTTCTTAGTCAATAATCCATTTAATATCTCCACTTGTTCATCAAATTGTCTCTTTGTCATAAACATTGAATTTATAATTAACTTAGGATATTGTACCTCACCAATGCTTCCTTCCAAATCTATCTCTATGAGTATTTTGAATAAATACTCTCTTTTTACTATGGCTTCGCTATAGGCTTGGACAATGTTATTTAAATTCTTGATCTTTTCTTTCCAACAAGAATTCATCTATTTAATTCAATTTGGAGAAGGAAAATCCTCTTCTCTCCTTTTCAATTATGTCATGTTTGAGAATTTTATCCCAAATGAAAAAACATCATTAACGTAAAATCCTTCTTCATTCCTTAAATCAGCTTGGAGATATTCATGAAAAGCATGTTCCCTTGAACTGAAAGAAACAATATTTTTTGACACCTCACATGCTTCTATTATCATTGAAATTCTCTTTTTAATGTTTTTCTCTACACAACTTCAGACTAGTATGAGTAAACTAGAAGAAAATTTTAACTTAATACCGGGAGTAGTTGGTTTAACCATTGTCAAAGGACTTGCCATGATTGGAAGAGGCATCAAGGAAGTTTCCAATTATATGATACTTTCCTCTAATTTATCATTTTCAGCTTCCAAACTATCAATAGAGTCATCAAGAGCATCCTCGGTTTCCCTATGGTTTTCCAAAATTTGGGATGGTCACATGTCCTTCAAGTTGACCTATGAGTGAGAATTTTTCATTTTATTCTTCTGGTCACTTCTTTCTACAATCAACTTTTTAGACTCTTTATCAAAACAGCTCTTTGATAAGTGAAGGATTCATCTTCAGTACAGGTCTCATTTCCAACGACTTCTAATAAATAATTTTGTTGAGCCATATTTTCCAGCTGTTCCATTATAGGAAATATTTTCTCAATATCTACTTCTAGTTCCATATCCTCGAAAGAAAATATTTTGATGTCATTTTCTATCATATTATCTTCTTCCCTTTGCACTAAATGTTTCCTTTTCTTTATCACGAGGAGCTTGTGTGAACTCTCAATTTTCCCATGGAGAGGATTATTCTTTCCCCCTCCACTGGAACTACTGTTGACAACCTTTTTAACTGGTAGGACATTATAGCATTTCTCCTGGATGTAGTATTCTTGTAAGTAACAACTTGAGATTAAGCACTTATTTCACTAAGACCTTTTCCACTTTGTTTATAAAAATAATTATTTCTAAGTAATGTTTATAGATCACCAGCATCATCTATAGGAGTGATTTGGTTATTACCTTCTTCTTCTGCGTTCATGGTAGTCTGAATGAAAGAGTTACTGAAAACCACTAAAAGCATATGTCGCACAAATATTTTTTTCGGATCAAAACCTTTGATTTTTTCAGCATACTTGTTGAGATCAATTCTCACTTATGAAATTTCCCTCCCCTTCTCTCTTTTCCCGACTTGTTTTTTCCATTTCTTTCTCCTCTTCTATACTTACCCAAATCCCCCTTTTCTTTTTTCCCTTCTATTCTCCCATTCTAGTTCTTATACTTAGTAATTTTTCCAAAATTCCAGGTTCGTGAGTTGGTGGACTCACAGATCCTCATCTCCATCCACACTCTAACATCATGAGTCTGACCGACTGCCACATTATTCTATACTTATCCATTTCCGCAATCGCAGGTTCCCGAGTTCATGGGTCTCAATCTTTGATACCCCTTGTTCTATGACATTCATTTTGTACCCGAATGATCCACGATATACATTTTGACCATTAGACTCCTCGAGCTCCTAATTATCTCATCCCTCCAATATTTATTCCAATTGACCGCATTACAATAGTTAGCCCGTTCTCAACCTTCTGCAATGGTGGGTTGGCAGGTTGTCAGGTTCACAAAAGTCCCAAAATGTTATTTTCCTTTGTTTGTCTCCTCCACCTTTGCGTTATTCCCAATACACATTTAGTATGGTTTAATGCTAATAACTCACCATACAGGTCTCGTAAATATTTTCATTAATAGGCAAAGGGATCGAGGAGATTCCTTATTAAACCACACTAAAGGATGATTTGTGTATGATTATATTATATCTCTCAAGTGCTCATTTCAAATACTATCTGGATCAGAAGAATGCTCTTGTCAACGTATGGAAGAAGTATCTTGAGAATAGTTCTATGGAGATACTTTTAAATTTTTTGGATGAGAGGACCAAAAATTTAAGTGGTCTAGAGTGTACTTTTATTATTCATCCCCTTATGCTTAGAAGGAAGTAATTTGGACATCCATAATTGCTCGTGCATATTGTTTTCCTAAAGTTTTTGACTGCAAGGAACTGGTTTCCTAGTTTGTTGAGAAATATATACCAATTCAGTGGATGATTCAGCTCCAACACCATTCTCCCATCTCTCTTTATCCTCAAGTTTTTCATAAAATGTTGAAAGTCCTAGAGCTAACACTCACCTTCAAAGGTGAAGATTGCAGGGACTTCATGAAAAAATATGACAACGACCTAGATATCTTACCTGAATTATTGGAGAATCCTTCAACCATACCTAAAGATATTACCATATTGTAGGTCATCTTGTTCAAAACCCATTTCGAGAAATTGCCTGGTTATTTACCAGAGTTACAGGCCAAGAAAATACTGTCAGCATTTCCCGTATGATTCTTTACATATTATATTTTACTTTCAAGGAGAAGGCCATTTTCGATGGGGGAAGTTGATTTCCATTGAAGTCTCTTCCCAATTGTCTCATTATAAAAAGGATAAGAAATTATTTATGTCTTCTTATATGGTTTTAGCAATAGTGCATTTCTGTCAATTTCCTAAATTGTCTATATGCAAGATGGTGAACTGTGAATTTGACCAAGTGACCTTTTGGCACCAAGCGTTATGGAGGAAGAAAGCTTCCTTGCATTTTTATGAAGTTTTCAATGACTTTTTCTTATTTATTAAAATATTTTCAATTGAAAATTTCTATGGCATAATTGAGTATGATGAGAACACCATAGATAACTGGCTAGTGGATTACTCCATAAAAAAGGATATTGAAGAAGTATTACATGAAATTTCCATTAATCTCTGAGACTTGGAGGGTGAGTTTTTCAATATAAAATATGACATGAAATCAACTTGGCACCTATAAAAATTTACGTCGAAGAATGGTTCAATAAGGCTATCGATAAACTAACAAAGGAAGGGCAAGAAGCAGTTGAGATGGTTCATGTAATTGTTGATGAAAATGATAAAAGGATATTAGCAAGCAAATGAACAAACCAACGACCATCATAGTAAGTTTATGCTTATCACATCCCTATTTTATTTATCAAGTGCTTCATCTAGTTATTCCACCTCTTTCACTAGAAAGGTTGACTCAATACTGATAACTCATTTTTTTCTTCTTACCAAGTCTTCTTGATCTTTCTACCACCCAACGTCTTCCTTCTAAAAACTTATTTCTTGTATTTATTTTCTTTATGGTCTACGGGAACCCCAATCCAAGAATAACACATTTAAGACAAACACATTTACAATTTCAAGAATAAGTAACAAACTATATATTTTTGGAAATTTCAAGAGAACTACTTTGGGAACAATCTTGACTGTGCTTTGTAACGCTTGTTGACGAAAATATATGAATTTATCTTACTCAAGAATTTTCAAATCTTTCTTGGCTAAGGAAATATATTGGAATATCACCCTATGTTTATAGCCTCAAAAATTGTTTCCCAACCCACAAGTATTAGTTACAAGGGATTAGGATGAATTTTTAAAATAAAAGGTTGCTACAAAATTCAACATTTTTATATAATATTCTGAATATAAAATATTACAAAAGTAAATGTGGAGACAAACACAAAAATACCAAGTCAAATATTAACATAGATGAGAAAGAATAGAAATCGCTTATTTCATTCCAAGAAATCAAAAGAATCATTCTCTTTACAAAAATCCCCAAGGGACTTTGGACCAAATTCAAACTTAGATATCCGCGATGAAAACCATACAAAAGGACTCTCACAAGAAGTAAAAACTTAACTTTAAAATATGGATCAGCTTCCCACAAATAGTTGCCCACATGACTCTACATAATATCCTTTATCAGTCATGAAATGTAATTCATAAACAGACAAGTCTGGATAGACTATCAAAGATAGATCAACACCTCTAAAACAAACATCTGAATGATATGGTTCAACCTTCAACCTTGCTGTCTACAATAGGACCCTGTTATCATAAACGATAATTAGGCTTTTAATGAATTGAAGAATGAATGAAAACTTAACTATTTCAATAAAAATCAAGAGAAAACATTAGTATGCTTTCTCCTTCTATTCTCCCCTTGTTCTTCCTTGCCATTTGGATTTTATGCATTCCAAATTAGTTGAGGTAGTTCAACTACCTCATTTAGTTAAGTTAACTAAAACTCAACTAACTTTTAGTTTAGGGGAAGAATTAATATAATACAAATAATAAGGGTATTTTAATAAATAATAAATAGTAGGTGGAACCCCTTGTGACTCCCTTTAATTTCTTAACAAAAATAAACATAACTAGTCAATCAGTCAAACACATCGCTCCTTGTGGCTCCCATAATCATTCTCATAATCTGAAAATTAAATATCAATGATATTTAAAATTATATCTAAACATATAATATCCAAAATATCCAAAAATAGTTTGTTGTCCAAAACCTTCAACAATCCATTGTCATAAATAAAACAATAATAAAACATAATTAAAAAATTTATTTCCCACTTTGAGAGGCAATTTTTCCTTTGTTGCTTCTATCCTCTTTTGACTTTCCTGAATTATCCTTAGGTTGTGTAGATCCTTAAGGATTGATCTCACTGATGACATGGGAAAATTCATCTCTCAAGTGCATACATGATGATACATATTTGGCTGAATCACTTGAGGGAGAGGATGGGGTAGCAACAACTTTTCCTTTGTCATGCATGTGGTGGTATTCAATTTTGATTATTTATCTTGCATGGGAGGACTATACAGGTGAGTGTGCAAGGGAAATATGTACATTTGGGTTAACAGGTGTAGGAGGAGAAGGTAGAGTCAAATTTGGCCAGCCGCGATGTTGAGCGACTGTTGGGTGAACAATCTCCTAGCATCCGTCATTCTCTGGAACTTCTAGTTGCAAAGAAACATGAGGGGGAAAAGGGATACCAGGAACATGATGGGGTTGGAAGGGAGGCCTCTCTGGTCTATGCTGGACTACCCCTTGCCCAATCTAATTGAAAAATACAACTTAGAAGAGTTGGTTTAACACTTAAGTATCTGCATCGAAATGTATTGATAATTTGGGCCTTTTAGGCCCTTTGTTCCAATTCCCTCTGCCCCTGTTATTTCGGCCATGACTTCCCCTACTAAAGAAGCTCATCCTGTATGAAACAAATATTAGTAACTATCTTCTTAAACATACCATACATGACATTTTCTTACTATGAAACAAAGTTTGGCTCAGAAATCACAACAAACCCATGCAATCCAATCCATACAATATCGGTTGTGATCTATCTTGGACAATGGTGAATTAGGGTTCAACCTCCTACATTTATTAAAATGATAACCCAACACTTGACTAACCCCTGACTATGCCCAAGGAGAGCAGAGACAGTCAAACTCTGAGTCAGGCTCTTTAAAAAAAATAAATGTAGAGAGGCAACAAAGCCTGCTTGTATTTATTAAAAACAAAGAGAGATAAAGTTCTTCCAAATCCTCATATCCATTTTCTATCAACTAATCAACCACACTGCAATATTGAAAAAGATATCCACACTCTTAAAAACCCTACACTCTAAATCATATTATACTTTCAAGCCTTTGAGAGAACCATAAGCGAATTCCTGAGGAGAGAAGAGACAGTCAAAGTCCGAATTAAACAACTTAGTTTACACAAAGGTGCCACTAACATTTTGCAGAGAGGAATGAGGGTTATCTTAAACAATGAAGGGTACTCGAAGCCACAGAGGGATAATGACTCTTTCCAACCACCCGAGAGGTTCATAACGTTTGACAACAACAATAGTGAGGCTTCAGAACAAACAATCATCATAATAGAAGAGACGAGAGGAGCGGGCGAGGAAAATCTCGTGGAACAAATCCTAGGATGCCACTCGTATCAATTTTATATATACACATGCCTATATAAACATTCAGGACCAACCAAGACTATACCTTTACAAATCCTTCAACAAAAAGGGAGTAAGAAATGACCATGAACAACAACTCAGGGTTTAAACAAAGAACACATCAATTGTCGACAATTTCTCTGCAACTGGATAAGGATTACCACAACAACCGAGGAAAATGATATGACAGACATTGTTTCATAGAACGGTGAATACAATCCCTTAACCATCAAACTCAAATCTTCATTGTACCACTGTCACCATTATTCAACAAACAACAACCAATAAAAACCACACCGACCGAGAAAAAAATGAATGCGCAAACTTAATAATACCCATTTATCTTATTACAATTACCAACATTTTACAGTCATCACAAAGAGCCATAACACCATATTTACACAATGTCAAAAGTCACAAGAAAACACGGAATCCATACATCACTAGGCCACAATTTGGTTCATAAAATAGAGAATCCATCGTGGATGGAGAGAAAAGAACCATACCTGTGAGAAAATCGCTTAAATGACGAGTTGGTCGAGCTTTCCCTTTTGCAACCTAAAAAAATGGAGCTTCACAACCAACAGAGAAACCATGCAACAATGCAACAATGCTAGGGTGACGAGAGATAGGGAGGTTTGGAGTGACATGTAGTAAATTCACGTCGCTTCCTCTCCTGGCCCCATTCAATTCCATGTATGAGACAACACAAATAATCATAACATCCACCATTTAATCAAAGCATATAACCAATGTATAATCAATGCCAATCCATCGTAAGATCTGAGACCATATCTATTGCATAGTGCGCCACCCAAGATATTTCATACGTTAACCTTTGACATAACTCCACACAATAATCCATATCAACATTGCTATATGTGCCTCCATTCAAATTTAATAGAATTTGCATAGTTTTTTAACCAAAGCATAGTATAATAGTTAGGACTAACACTTGTATCCATTAATTCTTTCATTTGAAGTTTGCATGTAGTCCTTTTACATAGTTTCTTTCCTTTTGCTATAACTTTAGAACCCTTTCATAGTTTTTTAATTTGTTTGGATCAATCTCCCATTAAGTATCCCTCGCATATATGTGGATAAGTAATCAATACATGAATTATTAACTAATTTATAACATAGCACCTGTAAACAACATGATCCTCATACCCATGGAAATTGTTTTGTGTCGCAAGTGATTACCAACAACATTCAACAATAATTGAATATCCACTCATTATCACGCCAAATGAAATCAAGACTGCATCATAAAAAATGTAGGACTGTGTAGGAAACATCATAACAACAACAAAATATGTGTAATATGTCTATCATTGTGCCTCTAGTCTACAAGGGGGTCCTACCTACTAGTATGATATTATTATCATAATTAGATAATAGCACTTTAGCAATCCTTTGTGGGAAGAATTCATCATTGCAATTTTAATCATGACCAAACTGGCGACTCCATAGGGAAATATGTTTCCAATAGATTAAGAACTCAGAATGTCTAGTTTTACAGACCATGTAACATCAGATCAAGAAGATATAAATCAGGATGATTATGCAACAGGGGGAAGTGAGCGGATTTATGGGATAAAACCAACTATCTTATAAAACAATAGTTGAAGCATATAACAATTTACATAGTATGTCTTAAGTGCTAAGGTGAAGCTCTCGCATGAGAAATCCCGAAAGACATGTGGGTACGAGTTGCAAGAGAAATATATGATAAGTTCTATGTTCTATTCCCCGCATTGTAAGCTTTCTGCACATGGGAGAGTTGGAGATGGAGAGTTGCAGATATAGGTGCGGCCATTGGCCTGGGTGGAGGAAAAAAAACAAGATACTAATAAAAATACAATGATAAAACAAAAATACAAATACACTAAAAATAAACTAAAATAATTAAATTTGGAAAAATAAATAATAAAATCAATTCAAATCAAAATTGAAAATGAAATGTCTCTACTTAAAATAATGAAATACATTACCCTAAAACTTAGGGAAAAAATGTATAAAAATAAAATTAAAATTAAATGGAAAAAAAATAAAAAACATATATATATAAAAGTAAAGAGTCAAAGTGCATCAAATTTTATCAAGATATTGGAAAAATAATAAGAAAATACATATGAAATATACATCAGGAATTTAGGGGAAAATGCACAACTTAAATAGTAATTTCCTACCTAAAACAATTTTTCATGTAATAGTAATTTACCTATGTAAAATGATTTTACCAATGATTTTCAAAGTAAAAATGATTTTCCCATGTCATTGAAAAACCAAAGAAAATCCAAACCATGGATAGTTAAAAAATGGAAGGAGTCAATAGATAAATAAAACAATAAAATAATTTAAATTATAAATAAAAATAAATCATTAAAATCTATACAATATAAAATTTTGAAAAAAAAGACATCGTTTGGATTCCAAATAACTGGGATACTAAGTTAGTTAGGCACATCAAATAAATATTGAAGTTTCGCAAATATGAAGTGACAAATGAAAAGTGACCATGGGTAAATGAATGACACGTTAATGTCACAAGGGTGGCCCATGAAATAAAAACAAGTTTGATTGCCACTCGACTCATAGGATATGTCAATCTGATCAAGGGGAATATTGCATAGAGAAAACCCAATAAGCTTGCAAGGAGGGAGAATATGATAGGATCAAGGAACAAGCTCCCATGTCATACCACATCACATGATTCTAGAGGTGATAAGTGGCGAGCAAAAATTGAGTGATAATATGACAAGGTTACATATGCTTTCAAAGAGAGGGGAGGTAAGAACCTAATAGAGATCACTCCAAAGAGTCTCACACATTTCAGACCTTGGAAATATCAAATGGACTTCACTTGTCTAGCTTGATGATACAAGCCCAATGAGGGGACTGTGGTAAGGACCAAGGTTTTAGCTAGGCTTTGGAATGGAAGTGAAAATAGAATATAATGCATTGGGGAGAAAAGCAAATCCGGTTGAGGTTTTGAAAAAAGAAGGCTTAATTTTGAATGTTGAATGTTGGCTTCAAATCGTAGACAAGATCTAAATAGTGAGAATACTAGTCTAGAGGAAGAACACCAAGCGATACCCCCATCCATTTCAAGGTTGAAGCGATCATGTAAAGGCAATGATTCTGAAACTCTTCTCTTGCAACGATACAAAAAATAAGATCAGTTATGTGAAGAACACGATACTTGTGAGTATATCATAAATATTACATTATTTTCCTTTTTCTTTAACAAGGTTACGAAAAAGTGTTTGTTTTGTTTGCAAAAGGGAGAATAATTTTCTCCAAGATAATCATCTATGATATCATCCTTTCATAAACAACTTGCTACTCTAAATAAATTTCATGAAAGATGTGTCTATCTAATTTCAAACTCATAGAAATAATTAATGATCTTGTGATTTTAGTTATGAGTTTAAACTAAAGAAGATCATTAACATACTATAGGTACAAAATAAATATGAAGACATTAGACTCAACATGCAAGAAAAATGATGCAAAATGAATATGTGTTCTTCTTTAACTCATTTATCCAGGAAGTCTTCAAAAGAAAACTTTATCAAGTAGTGAAATAGAGCATCAAACTTTGCAGTCATACAAAATTATCAGATACTTCAAAATTTGAAAAAGGTCTTAAAGATAACTTATCAATTTCATGATAAAAATATCAATGAGGGATTATAATTCAAAAATCATTATGGAGAACATTTGAAAGTATAAGATAAAAAAGATTAACAAACATCGGTCAAAGACAATCATCAATAGATACCAAAACGCCCAACTCTGTCAACATAGCTAAAGAAAAACCATTAGGCTCATAGTAATGGAGGATTAGGCATTAGAGTTAAAATATTAGTAAGGGACCCTTTCCTTTCGCTTATAAAAAAAATGAAAGGGGAGTTGTTGTGCCCATAATACCACCCACCCCAAACACACTCTTTCGAACATTTATTCTAGCTTCTCCATCTCCATCTACTGTATAGTAGTGCCATTTTTTTTTGGGTGCCACCCTACTATTCCAACACTCCCTCTTCTTTGATGAGATCCTTTGGCTTTTTCCCTAACAAATTTTTCATCACAGGGTTCCTTTGGTTCAGTCTTCACAGAAACACATTTTCATGTGAGAACCTCTTCCACACATTGCCTCACTGCAAAGAAGTTACTTCAAATGATGATGAAACCCCATATTTATTATTGTTCAATATCTATCTAGTGTTCTCACATAAGCGCTATGATGTAAGTCTAAGGTTCCCGCCTCTACTTTCTAGACTCATACACATAACTCATTACCCAAATATGGCAAGCAAATGTAGTGTAAATTGATAGACTCGTGGATCTATATCCTAACTACATATTCCAAGACATGTTAGAGGATGAATAATAGTGGTGAAAGTCTTCTTCACTAGACCTTTATATCAAACTCAATGAATATGCCACTAATAATCATCAAGCTAAGTGAATTACAAACAGGGATGACTTTTGCAAAGCCTCGCGGAAATAATTTTACCCTCTTGGATACCTAGAGACGTATAAATGCTCGATGTATAAATTATTGCAGCTCTAACAATCTCTATGTCAAAAAAATCCATGAGCATATTGAGATATTTACCAAGTTTTGGATCTAACTCTAAATTACATATTATAAAGATGTATCTATCATGAGGTTTAATACTGGTTTTGTAGCTTTGAGCATATTGAGATATTTACCAAGTTTTGGATCTAACTCTAAATTACATATTATAAAGATGTATCTATGATTAGGTTTAATACTGGTTTTGTAGCTTTTTTATTATGAAGTAACATTATTTGAAAGCACTTTGCGAGATAAAACCTTTCTCCCTGCCCTCATTGTAGAACGAAAGTTAGAGAAGCCAAGCCACAACAAAGTAGCTGGAATTTCTTCGAAGTAACTATAAACGCTGGCATTATCATTATGTACAATGAACTTTAAAGAAAAGAAAACACATTTGTGAAAACATGGGGCAAATTCAGAATCAGATCAGGATTTGGTATTTATATTGGAAGTTAAAGTTCCATCTTTTCTGCGTTTGGAACTTTGTCTATAAAACTTTATAATTTAATTTATTTCCAATTTTACCACAAACAGGAAATAGGGCCATTTGAATACCCGATATAAAAAGGGCGACGACAGCTTGTTCAACTTGTTAAAAAACAAATTTAATAGAATTATTGATTCAAGTTAGTTACAATTACAAATCTAAAGTATTGAGCTCAAATGCTATCCGTTTCGTTAGGTATGAACTTGGTCAAACATAGGGTTTTTCCTTTCCCCATGGCTATTGATTAACCAGAAATTCTCTGACAGGTTTGGTATCCACGTATTCATTATTGATGAACTCACTGAAACCCACTATCACATGTTTCTCATGGAGCAAACAAAGCTACATTATTTAGTGTGAACCACAATGTCATGTTTTTCATATAAAAAACAAATCCATTGAACAGAATCAGTCGGATACTATTCATTAAGATCCATATTATTTGTGAGAGGACACAAATGTTTCTGTTGCTATGTATAGATTCCCACTTATCGTACTTCAAAAATCCGAGCTCTGCACAATAGGAAATTTATTTAAAAAAGAACAATTTGTGTACCATGTTTCTACGGCGACAAACAAATCCATTTGAACTCAACTATGACACATAATCGAATTGATCAGAAGAACAAATCTGTTTGCAAAAGGCCAATTTGTGTTTGATATTCTCAGTACATAATCCTCGACAGGGATGATCAACGAAATGTTTCAAAGTAACATGATAACTATAACTATTACTCAATAGTACCTAAATTATTTATTAGAAGACAAGGATCATTTTGTAGATTTTTAAAACACTACCTATCGCTTCTCGAACTCCAGAATATCGACCAAAACATATTTATTTCATTTTAGCATGTTAATTTCATTTATTAAGAGTATCTAGACTTCCACCAGAAGGAACTTAACTATCACAGCCGAAAACTAGTGGCCGGTGAATGTCTAAAGGTTTTGGGTTTTGGTTGGTAAAATTCCTAACTCAGTAAATAGTTAAAGAAAACCCTAATTGATACAGTTTAATTACTCTTTTTTGGTTTTTCATTTGCTTCCCAGAATCCATGAAATTAAGTTTGCTAATCATTTGAATGTGGTAATTAGACTATCACACAATAATTTTTTAATCATATTAAGTAAATGTTAAAAAGTAAACAGGTTGAGGTTCTCAAAAATACAAGAAAATTATTAACATGAGATTTTATTCATTGATTTGGAAAGACTCCAAAGAATATGCCAACATCTTCAATTGATAACTATACTATTAAAATTTATGGTTAAAAGATAATTAAATGTGTCCATTTCCAATAAATGTACTCCTTTCAACCTAATTATATTTATTGCTTTGAGCAAATCACCAACCAATTGTGGCTTATATTAGCACCACAGAGTTTTGGAAGAAAACAACTTATATCCATTCATAAACGGCATAACAACAATGGCAGGAGCATGTTCTGTGTTCTCCGAATGTACGTGTAGTTTTCCAGTTTTCAGATATAGTTAACTCTGTTGGTGCTATATCGTAATCAATAACATAAGGAATCTCCGGCACATGCACATGGAGGCGAATATGAGTACTGTCAACCTGTATTATTCTTTCCTAATAAATAAACTACATTTATCCTGCAACAACCAAAATCAAACATTCAAACAATGTTTATAAGACTAGGTGTCCATCACTTTCTTTAGTTTTATGATTGGATGTCTACTCCCTTCCGTTAAACAAATGAACGAATCCGATGACTGCATGCATTAAGATGCTCCGAGTTCTTGTTAATATCGATGTTTCCAAACTGTAGCCACCGTTAAACGATCTGAACGGCCCATGCTTGGAGATTGTGCAGTGATTTTCAAAGGCCGAATCTTTTTGGTGGCATAAAAGCAGAGCAGCGAATTAATATATACTATGTATAAATGTTCTTAATATTAAAAGCTAAACAAATCGANCCATCACTTTCTTTAGTTTTATGATTGGATGTCTACTCCCTTCCGTTAAACAAATGAACGAATCCGATGACTGCATGCATTAAGATGCTCCGAGTTCTTGTTAATATCGATGTTTCCAAACTGTAGCCACCGTTAAACGATCTCAACGGCCCATGCTTGTAGATTGTGCAGTGATTTTCAAAGGCCGAATCTTTTTGGTGGCATAAAAGCAGAGCAGCGAATTAATATATACTATGTATAAATGTTCTTAATATTAAAAGCTAAACAAATCGACTGCGTATCAACGCACCGACATTAATAATATGAAGAACTGCACTGAAAATCTAGTAGCAGGTTGGCCAACCACAGATCATTGGTACCAATCTTATAACTTATGAAACGTACAGACAAATCACCATAAGAATTTTTCATGTCCATATAAAACCAATTGCAGTACAATGGATGCATGGAAATTAATAACAATAAACATCTTGCTTTCGATCGTTAGAGTTAATTTTTCTCTTCTTTATCTTTTCCAGTACCATTGAAGGGTTTAATACTGTACAACATATAATTGCCACTCGTGTTTTGTCACATTTTTTAATTTTGCACATATCAATTTTTGTGATTGAATACGTTATGAAGGGTTTAATACTGTACACCATATAATTGCCACTCATGTTTTGTCACATTTTTTAATTTTGCACATATCAACTTTTGTGATTGAATACGTTATGAATGCATTAGACTTTATAACAGAATCATTTGCTTATTTTTTAACTTGTTAATTGTTTTATTATGATCTATGTGATAATTTATTGGAAAAGAATACGTTATGAATGCATTAGACTTTATAACAGAATCATTTGCTTATTTTTTAACTTGTTAATTGTTTTATTATCATTATTTGTTAATTGATAAGTAAAAAGTTTAATAGATTAACATTTTTTTTTTGTTGGGTTTTGGGATGAGTTTTGTCCATAAACTGTTAAGAAATTTGAAAGAATTGATGGAATTGCAGACATCAGTTGTTTAGATAGTGTAGTCTGGTTAAATTGGAGGTTTTTTAGGAAACTGGATATATCTATGTACTCAAAACTACAGTCCAAATAATGGAAAATTTGCAATTTCACTAACAATTTGATCACCCTCATAATTGTCCAAAAAATTAAAAAATACTTGGTAGATAAACTACATTATTCTTTAGCATAGTCTAAATGTTATATTCTTTAACCTTTTTCTGTTTTCTGATGGTTTTGTCCATAAACCAGTTTAAAATTTGAAAGAGTTAATAGAATTGCATATATAAGTTGTTGAAATTGTACAATCCTGGTGGATAAGAGGTTTTTAAGAATGTTGTATCCATATTATACATCAAGTTAAACTACAATTCAAATAATAGCAAATTGTAATTTCATCAACAATTTGATCAGCAAATTTTGACACTAATTATTTAAAAAAAAAAAAAAATCTAATAAATAGAATATCCATTTTTTCTTTCCTCTTATAATTCAAACTCTTTCTTAATAAACTACATTTATTAGATCTGAAATATAAGAAATAAGAGGGATAAAAAAAATTATGGATAGATTTATGAGATGTAAAATATAAAAGGGATGGAAATTTGAAAAGTAAATTTAATAAACAATTTAAACAAATTTTTATTAATCTTATATATTTAGAAGTAATTTAATTAGAAAATGGTAATGTAGTTTTCTTACCTTTTCAAAATATCTAGTCATTCATTAGTTTTTCTATTGTTTTGTTACATGTTTTTTTTTATTTTGTATATCAATTTTTGGGATCAAATATGCTATTTATATAGTCTTCTTTACCTTAATTGTTTTGTTATGATTCTAAATTTTTATTTGGAGTTATAATTTAATTTATTTTTTTAATCAACTATATTTAATATATGTGAAATATAAAAGGGATGGAAATATTAAAAGTTTTTATAGGATGTTGGATTTATGTGTATGTAAAACTACAATCTAAACAATGCTAAATTTGCAATTTCATCAACAATTTGATCACCAAAACTACAATCTAAACAATGTTACATTTGCAATTTCACCAACAATTTGATCATCCTCATAATTGTTTCAAAAGACAAAAAAAGTCTAGCAGATACACTAATTTTTCTTTAGCATAGCCTAAACATTAGACTTTTCACCTTTCCCAACTTTCAGATGAGTTTTGTTCATAAATCAATTAAAAATTTGAAAGAATTAATAGAATTGCAGCTATCAAATCTTCAGAATGCACATTTCAGGTCGATAAAGGATTTTTGAGGAGGCTGATCCATCTCATGCATTCAATTCAAAATACAATTAAAATAGTGGAAAATTGTAATTTCATCACTAATTTTTAGTGAAAATTATAAACAAATTTAAAAATCCTAATAAATAGATTAATTTTTTTAATTATAATTATAATTTTTTTTTAATAAAGTACATTTATTAGATATGAAATATAAAATAGATAAAAAATTCAATGGACAAATTTAATAAATGTGAAATATAAAAAAATAAAAATTTTAAAAGTAAATTTAATAAAAAATTAAAATAAAAATTTATTAATTAGAAAATTGTAATTTAATTAGAAAATGGTAGTGGCAGTCTTCTTACCTTTTCCATAACATGGCCCCATTCATTAGCTTCTCTACTGTCTTGTCACATTTTTTTTGATTCTGCACATCAATTTTTGGGATTGAATAAGTTATTTATATAATCTTTTTTAAAATCAATTGTTTTGTTATGTTTTTAAATTTTATTTTCTATTTATAATATAATTTTTTTTATATTAATACATTTTAAATACAAAAGATTAAAATTTAAAAAAGAAATTTAATAAATAATTTAAATAGATATTTATTAATATTAATATATTTAAAAATATTTTAATTAAAAAACAATAATGACAGTCTATATTGTAAACATTGATATTTTCTTTAATTTAATTGAGATTTCAGTAAGATTTAATGGATATTCAAAGTTACAAATCATTTCATGGAAAACATATAAAAATATTTCAAAGTATAATTAATAATAATAATAATCAACGGGATTTGTGTGACCTCTTAAGAGGAAACACATGTTCTTAATCATTAAACCCAAATATTTTTTATATTATAAGTTCAGTAACACAAAAATTATAATTTTTATTTAGTTTACGTAACCTTACAAACTTTCATCCAATAAACTATGATTTAATATTTATTTAGTTTTGTTAGAACCTACAACTTTCATCCAATAAGCCATGATTTAAAAATAATATCATTGTTCACGACCAACAATATATAAAGAGCGCAATGAACTAGTATATAAAGGAGGTTTAAAGGAACATAATACAGAATTATAAAATCTAATCCAACGAAGTTGATATATTATGAATTTATCAAATGGAAAAAATATTCACGACGGGATATTTAGGGACAGGGTATTTATTGAAATACATATATTGGAAATGGGTGGAGAGACTACTAAATGTGGAAAAAGTGTATTTTATATTGAAAAAATAAATTTTCAAAATATAATTGCTTAAGTTGAAAAAGATAAAAAACATTTTAGAGGGATGATAATATATTGAAAATGGGTGGAGAGATTACTAAATGAGGAAAAAGGGTCTTTTATATTGAAAGATAAATTTTCAAAATATAATTGTTAAAGTTGAAAAAGATGAAAAACATTTTAGAGGGATGATAATCTATGACGATGGGACAAAAGGTATGTGGAATTAATTAAAGAAAAAATATTTTAATCTCTTAGTTAGGGGTTAAACGATATCTTGGAAACGACAATATAGTATGTAGTAATCAAAGTGTCATAATATAATAGTTTAAAAAAAATATGTATGTGAAGTATATTTGGAAATTTTAATGATAATTTTCAAATTTTAAATCTACAATTAAATTAAGTAATCTTAGATTTGATAGAAGCTAATACTAAGTTAAGTTAGGTTTTGATAGATAGTAATATTGTGATACATTTTAGTTTTAAAACTTCATCATATTAATTAAATTATATATATATATATATATATAGTTTTAATTATTATGAAATAATTATTTTGGCATAAAACTACATAAT
>SNQJ01S0050720.1:8146-23810 GCA_010110895.2 Picea sitchensis | reverse complement strand
TTGGTCTTGAATACCATGTCTAAATATGAAAAGTTGAGTCAGACTTCAAGTGAATTCTGCTTCCTGCCAAGGTGGATTCATTATCCTTTGAACAAGTCTACTATGAGTTCTTGTTATAATTTTTGGTCATCTTTGGAGCCTTTTGCTCCTTACAATCAATCTCCATATGAGATACTTTGGATCTCAAAATATATTTTCTTCTTCATCTTCTTTGGTACATGAATGTATATGGTCATGTACATAGTCTGCTTCATGTTTCATCTAATATGTTTCCTTCTGCAACGTTCACTATAGCTTCCTCAGGGTGATCACATGTGACCAGAAACAAGGTCAACAAAACAATAAGAAAGAATAATACTCTTTTGATAATAGTAAATAAAACAATATCATGAATAATCGTCATAATAGTTCCTTTAGAGATATCACTTGTAACATGCCTGAAACACAGATCAAAAGTAAGAAATACAATACAAAATCAGACCAAACTCTTCTAGTGTTGTGATCAAACATTTATCCATGGAAACCTAGAATCAACACAAGATGTTTCTCCTAGAGGAGATGTTAGTTGTATCTAGTAAATGATTACATTAAGGATTTATCTCAATATGCTCACATGCTACCAAGTATAATACTTTTCAAATACTTCTACCTCAACTATAGTGTTTACTTGTAAAGGGGTAGTTATCAACTTGTCATGTGCAACTTTGAATCTTATCGACATAATTAATCAAAACTGGAACCTGGGGCCTTGTCCTCAATAATGAGTGTGTTGCTTTTCTTCCAAGTCTCCTTCACTCAAGATGACATGTGCTTTCTTCAACCTATATTTTGTACTAAGACAATATGATATATTGACAGAAGGTTGGTTTAGAGGATAAAATCTATGACCTCAAATTTAATCAATCTAATACTTTGACTTAAATTTTGACCAAAGGTTAGTATGATGGTCATAGCTTCAGCATGCAACCTAGATCAAATTAATGTCATAACAAATATATGTGTATCAGAATAATCAAACTTGGGTTGCATTATTCCTATGAATGTGTTGGATCTTGAGATCCTTCTGCATGTATGGCAAGAGATCCCTTCTCTTGCAAATACCCTTTAAAGCATAACAATTTAGACATATGTGAATACATACCTCTAATAGTATTTGTCGGTATTGGCACCATCTGGTAGCAACGGTAATAATTACCAGCTCTTAAAAACTTCAAGGGTGACTACAATTGGTACTGCAACTGATACTTCAATCGATACTGCTATTGCAATTGATTCTGAAACTGCAAATTCAACTGCAACTTAGGGTTTTATGAGGAAACCCTAATTTTTCAAACTTCAAATTTTGAAATTTTGATCTAGGGGCTATATGCGTTGAGCTAAGGCGAATAAGATGGTACAGTCAGATTTCTGAAAATCCAAATTTTACCCCTTGAAATTGAGCTTGTAGAAATCTAGACTGGTATTTCTAGTACTGGTTCTCATTTCATGGTTTTCTAGTACTTCTGGTTTTCTGGTTTTCTGGTACGAGTCAAAACTAGAGTTTGACTTTTTGGAGTATCTGACCACCGAAAATGTGTGCTCAAGGTACCAAAGAGTTCCCTAGGCTAGTGTGCACTTTTCTAGATGGTTTTTAGGCTGATATTCCTCTTCAAAAAAATCCCTAATTTTCTTGTATCACAACAATGATGTTTTTATTTATCCAGTGAAAGATGCTCTCTTCAGCGTAGCTCTGAATCCATGTTATATTTTGAGATATTATTAGGTTTCTTTTCAATTTACTAGATAACAATAGAATAGGTAGGATCACTGAGAGAAACATAATCACAAGATACACAAAATTTATCTTGGGAAACCCTCATGGGGGAGAAAACTGAGCAAAACTTCCTTAATATAGATATCCTATAAAATTCCAAGACAATAAATGAATACAATAGAGAATATCTAACACTGATCAATGTGCCTCTCTCTTCCTTCTTCTCCTAACTGCAGCTACCAAACTTGCATACTGGATGAGTGAATGAGTGAGTGAGATAATGAGGCGTTAGCTTCCTTTATTTATACAAACTAGCAAGGGATGCAAAGGTGTCTCTTCATTGGTCAGGACTGACTTGTCTTCTTAGTGTTTAAAACCACTTTAATTAGCCTAGAGTACGACTTCTCAATTTTCATATTATATTTACGGTTTAACCAATCCACAAAAGGGGATTTGGTCAATTATAATTCTCGGCATGATCAATCCACAAAAGGGGATCGGTATAATGAATAATAACTCAATAGTAAATATAATACTCTTTTCAATTACAATATTTCAACATTTTTCGTCTCCATCATCATAATTATTAGTTGAATATTTCTTTTGTCCATGTGTTGTTGACTAGATACTTTTTCTTAGGTGGTCTAGTTTTTTGTGAAAATGTTTGAGAATGAGTACTTATTTTATTTGCAACTCTTCCCCTCTACTTATGTTGATATGTTTTACTGACAATAGTCTCAATATCATATATTTTGATTTCAACAATTGGTGTTGGTGGGTCTTGACTATCATCCTTCTCTTCTCCAAATATAAATGTATAATCGGTGAATTTCTAAATCCAACAAACATCATGCGGTCAATAAAAATATGATTTGGGTCAAAACCCTTGATCTCTTTTGAAAATTTCAAATTTTATTGGTCCAATTGTACTACAAATTCATCAATTTTAGACATACGTCTTAGTAAAACTTCCCCAATTCTCCATTGTAATGGAATGAATTGTCTCTTCGTTTCCTCATGGAATAAATGTACTCAAAGAATGTACTTTCTAACAACTTCTATGAAAAACATTCTATCTGGAACATAATTAGGGAGATAAAGGGGCTTCTCACAAGAGTAATAGATTCTCACCACACTATAATTTTCCATTTTTAAATATTCCCCTTTCTACCTAGGAAGGTTGATGCTTCCAAATACAATATTGATGTATTCACTCTGAAGATAAGTTTCCTGAAAGAACATACAAATGTATTATAAACTTCGTAAAAATGGTAAGTGACATTTTGTGTCCATAAGGCCTGATTCTATATTGTTACTGGATCAATATTACAATCACCACGTTTTATGATACTAAAACCCTTAAAGGAATAACAATATGTGATAGAAAATATCAAATAGGAAGACATATAATTATCTTTTTTTTTCTTGAAGTTCGATAACTATGAAGATATTTCCATAGAGATAATATTCTCCCAGACAAAAATTGCTTGTTCATGAACTGTGGAATATAAAATGTAAAGAGATAATCGAGGAATGGTTGTTGTGGATTCTTGACCTATAACTCTAGAGAAAATCCATGCAATCTCTTTTTATGGAATTTTAAGTAGACTAATCTTAATTTTTTTATATGTCCTCTGGAATTCTTTCACGATCCTCGATATATTCCTGTAGGAGTTCTAATCCATTATCTCTTTCCTTCAAAAATATTCTTGCTTCATTTCCTGTGAATGTGATTGTTTACTATGGAATCTTAAACATTCTTTTGAAAACTAACAATGATAAAGAAAAAAGAGAGTGACCTTGAAGTTGAATATTCCTCTAACTTTGTTCAAACTTATCAACACACCAAGAAACTCTTTCTGTAGAATCAAATACTTCATATATGCATCTAGCTAAGTCAATGCTTGATGTCTAGACTCTATTTTTATTTCTTTCTAGTAATTACAATGATGGTTACCACCCATAGCACCTTGACCATTGAAATATATAGTCTTCTCACCCAAATAAGTTTAGAGTATCCCTGCATAATTTTTCTTTTCTTCTGATAGTCATTTTTATGAAGTTGGAGGTCTCTCATACAGTGCTTTAGGACGTTAATTTCAAAGTAATTTTTTTTTTGGTAATATAAATCAAAGCTCTTTTTTTAATGGAATAATTAATCTGTATTAAATGGAGAATTATCTTGAGAAGTCTACCATTAATAATAAACTTTTCAATATTTAATCAACAATTTTATCTTCCATAAAATCATCATAAAATATGTCTTGGGGAAAGTGGTATGATGCAACCTCCCATCCCTCCTAGGTGTTCTGAGACCTCTCGGTGAAGGATCTTCAAATTTTTGAGTCAAATTAGCTCTTCGGGACCCTGCTAGCCCCCAGTTTAATGTAACACATGCCCTTTTTCACCTTAGGCACAATTCGTATGGAACCCATGGGCCCTTTTCTATCTCTCTTTATAATTTGAATTTGCAGGTGCTAGCTCCTTTTTCTAGTCCCTCTCCACATGCAGCCTCAGGCTATGACCTAGGGTTAAACCCTGAAAGGTGCTTCAGACTTAGACATTCAGAAGTTCTAAATGTTCCAACTCCCTTTCCTTCTGATGTGATTCACACCTGAAGCGACCGATTGAGTGCCATGTGCTCCAACAATTAACAACTGGAATTTTCCCTCTACGATCTGACGACATGCATCCACTTCAGATCAAAGACCATGATGTCCTTCACTATATCAACCTTTGGATTTTTTGGATACTCTGCCTTTTCCTTTCCTACGAATGACTCTTCCTATGAAACTCGTGGATCTCCACCACATGTCATCTATGGATCCAATCGTCCATATCTCCTCGCTCTTTGTGACTTCATGGTGTTTGTGCTTGGCTCCACACAAAAAATCATGAGTTATTTATCATGAACTCTTTGGTTTCTTGCCACGTACCCTCACTACAACCAATGACTGGGATTTCTTTGTGGCTTGAGGATTTCTGCAATCCCCTCTCCTTAAACACTTTAAATCCTTCAAACTATGAAGTGTCGTAAGATTCCACAACTAACCTCCATGCAACTCTCCCAGATCTAACGGTGTGGAACGATCTTGCTTCATCCTGAATGGATCTTTCTCGTGAATTTTGTGAAATCTTAAATGGATCCTTCCTATTGAAGATTTATCCCAGTTGCCTCTTATGAGCTTCTTCTCCCTTCGACCTGCTAACTCCTGATAGCATTTCTTCAACACTTAATCAAAATTGACCATGTGCACACCTTGCAACATGTTTTCCTCCATGACTTAGCTTCTTTGTGGACGACTATGCACGCCTTGCAAAAATTCTTAACACTCTTCTGCAAATACTCTTAAGTTACACCTCCTGATATTATGAGAGAAAGACTCTGTCAATGAACTCCTTGTGGAAAATATTCACTCCTTGCATACAAATCACCAAGTTATCTCTCTTGGACTTGTTCCTCCTCGACACTCTAAACTTATCAGAATGACTTCTTGGATACTTATCAAAGTATCAATCCTGTGCACACCTTATGACAACCTTCCTTCAACTTGAATCTTGATGGGTTACTGTGCACTCCTTGCAACAATCCTTCCATAACTCAATTGTTCCTCCTGGACAATATGACTATGAGTATGTTTCCTCCTACACACACTTTCAATCTATCCCTCATAGATTTCTGAGTCAAAACAAACTTTGTCGACGCACACCTTGCAAAAGCTTATGCACACCTTGCATACAAAATCTTCACATTTTCTCTTCTGAGCTTCTGAGTCGAAATAGATTCTGTCAACACACACCTTGACAAAATTATGCACTCTTTTCATAGGCTCATATAAGAGAAACAATTGAAAATTATCTAATATCTCATAGATTCATACATTCAACCATGTAAATGAGTTCATAACATAAGAACAAGTAATAACACAAAATTGTAATTAACAAAAAGCCTACCATTCATTCATTCAGATAGACACAGTACATCAACATGGAACATTTGGATCAACCCTTCTCTGTTATATTCATTCAAATCATATGTCAATGGACTCATATAACTATGATAAGCTTCAACAACAATAAAATTCAGCTACAATACTCTTCATCTACAATAATTTTAAACAATTATCTACTAAAATTCAACAACAACCACTCTACGCGGGAAGAAACTTCAACAACCTCATTTGGGAAACAATACATTTATTTATACAAAAGAATCTTATATATATATTTCCCTCCAACTACCTTAGTGTTATCCTATCAAAATAAAATCTTTCAACTACTAAGGATTTATTACAATAAATGTTTGAGACATACAGATAAGAGAAAATGCTTCGAATTTGTACTGCAAGCTATTACATTAAAGGAAAATACACTCCCTATCGATCTTATGTGATGTTTCAACTCCTAAAAATTTAAGATGTTCTTTAATTACAATATTTTCAAGAAATTTCATGATATGCCCTTCTTAAATTCAAAAATCACTTCAAAATGTGCACTAGCGCATTGAGTTGTCCTCCACTTGCGCTTCGCTGGCGATGCTCCTGCATCATACTGCTCTAGACAAAATTCATGGAATATTGTCCATGAGATCCTAAACCGACTTTCCATGCTTTTAAATATCTTCTTCATTTACCCAACTGAAATCTTCTATTGGGTGTCCTTTCCATTTTACCAAATACTCAAAATAAGTTTTTCTCTGGGTGTTCTTACCAGTTCTCTGACCTATGATATTCTCCATCTGCGAATTCTCTTCTATAGGCATCTGCTTCTCCCAATGGATCTCTTTATGATCTTTTGACCTTCTATTGTCATATTCCTCGCAAGGATACAGGTCTAAAATGTTGAAAATGGGCGATATACCCACATCTTCTGGGAGCTCTATCTCATAAGCATTTTCATCAAATTTCCTTAGGATCTTGCACAATCCTATCTTCTTCATCTTCAATTTGTTATATGTTTCCGTTGGGAACCTTTCCTTCCTGATATGTGATAGAACTTGATCTCCCACTTCAAATTGAAGTTTTCTCCTATGTTGATCAACTCTATGTTTGCATTCCCTATTGTTGTTTTGCAACTACTCCTTGATCTGATTATGGAGCTTCTAAATTTTGGCAGCAAAGTATTCTGCTCCAACACTTCTAAATTCATTCTTCTTCATATCTCTCAACTCTTATACTCCTCTTGGATTTATCCCATATACTATATGAAATGGGCTCTTTCTTGTACTTATGTTTGGTGATTCATTGTATGCAAACTCTTCTTGTGACATAATTTGATCCAACTGGCTATGATGTTCAGTGACTAGAATCCTCAACAAATTTCCTAAACTTTGATTCACCACCTCAGTATGTCCATCCGTTAGAGGGTGATATGATGAACCAAATTACAATTATGTCCCCAACTTCTTCCACAATGTTCTCTACAAATGACCAACAAATTTAGTGTCTCTGTTTGAGAAAATACTCTTGGGAAACCCATGAAGTCTCACAACTTCCTTGAAAAACAAATTTTCAATGTGTGTTGCATCATTAGTTTTCTGGCATGGGATAAAGTGTGTCATATTTCAAAATCTATCAACTACCAAAAATATGGAATGACTTCCCCTTTGTGTTCTTGGCAAGCCCAACACGGAATCCATGCTTATTGCATCCCAAGGCCTATCTAGAATAGGAAATGGTTGATGCAACCCAATGTTCTACATATTTCCTTTTGCATACTGAAAAATCTTACATCTATTTACAAACTTATTTACTTTTTCCCTCATACCTAGCCAATAGTATCAACTAATCAACTATGCAAATGTCTTGTCATGGCTAAAATGTCCTACTAGACCTCCACTATGTTTTTCCTTTAGTATATTTTATCTCATTGAGCACTTTGGTATGCACAATTGGAAACCCTTAAAAATCAATCCATCTTGAATCAGATACTTTTTCCAATGGATCATGTCTCTTATCACAAGATTTTCACATGCTTCATATGCCTCTTTAAAACCTGGATCATCACAATACATCTCCTTAAGGTGTTCAAACCCTAAGGTTTTCACCTGAAATTCTTGTAGAATCAGACATCTCTTGCTCAATGCATCAACAACTTTGTTAGCATTACCAAAAATATGTTTAATGACAAAAGTGAAATTTTGCATAAACCCTATCCACTTAGCATGTCTTTGATTTAACTTCTCCTGTCTAGTTATGAATTGTAAAGCCCAATTATCGCGATATAAAAAAAACTCTTTTGGAACAAGGTAGTGCCTCCCTTTCTTTAAGGATTGAATTATTGCATAAAATTATTTATCATATGTGGATTAATTTCTCTTGGTGTCATTCAGCTTCTCACTAAAATATGAAACATGCCTATTATCTTGGCTCAAGACCACTCCAATTGCAACTCCACTAGCATCACATCTTACTTGAAATGTCTTCCTGAAATCTGGCAAGACCAGAATCAGTTGTTTTGTTATCTTCTCCTTTAATATCTTGAAACTTTTCTCAGCTTCTTATGTCCACTTAAAAGACTTGTTTCTCTTTTTCACCATATCTAATATTGGTTCACAAATTCCACTGAAATTTCTAATGAAATTCCTATAGAAACTTTCTAATCCATGGAAGCTTCTCAGCTCAAATATGCTTCTTAGCGATGGCCATTCTCTGATTGCTTTCACATTCATTGGATCCATCTTCAATTCATTTGAAGAGACCTCAAAGCCCAAGTAAATGAGTTTTGTCTTCATAAAATAGGACTTCTTCATATTTATCAACAACTTCTCCCACTGCAATCTTCTCGTCACTAAAGTTAAATGCCTCAAATGATCTTCTTCAATTTTACTAAAGACTAATATATCATCCATATATACAATCACAAACTTACCAATAAAATATTTTAATAGCTCGTTCATCAACCTCATAAAAGTAATTGGGCCATTTTTTAAGCCAAATGGCATAACAAGACATTCATACAACCCTTCGTTTGTTTTGAAGGTTTTTTTCCACTCATCACCTTCTCTCAATCTTATTTGGTGATATCCACTCTTCAGGTCTATCTTTGAAAAATAATTTGTCGTACTCAAACAATCCATTAAGTCATCCATCATTGGTAAAGGAAATCTATACATGATGGTGATCTTATTTATGGCTCTTGAGTATGTACACATTCTCCATCCTCCATCCTTTTTGGGACTCAACACAGTTTGTACTATGCATGGAATCAAGCTTTCTCTAACTAAACCCTTGTCCATCAAATCATGAAATTGTCTCTTTACCTCCTAATTCTCTTGAGGTGTCAATATGTACACTACTTTGTTCGGTAGACTCGCTCCTGGTATTAGGTCAATGTGATGGTTGATACTCCTGATGGGTGGTAATGAGCTTGGTAACTCATCCACTACTATGTCAACAAAATTCTGCAATAGTTCCTGAATTTCTTCAGGAAGATCATCCATAAAAGTTATTGTAAGGACAACTCTGGTTTTCCTTACCACAAAAAATTGCATCTCCTGTTTCTTATTAACTTCCCTCAGGAGTTCCTTCCCACTCATGAGAAGTATACTTGTGTTGGCTTCTTCCTTTACTTTATTTTCCTTAATTAGCAGTAACATGTGTGTCCTACCATTCTTCACCAAGGTACAAGTATTTTTTCTCCCATTATGAATGAAATTAATGTCAAACTACCATGTTCTCTCCAGCAAAACATGACATACATCCATGGGAGTCACATCACACAAAATATCATCTCTATATCCTCCTATCTTAATTTGAACTAGGAATTGTTTAGTTACCATTACCTAGTGTCCTTTCTGCAACCATGAGACTCTATACAAACTCGGATATGAAGTTGTCTCTAGATCCAATTTCTCCACCATCTTTGCGGATACTAATTTATCAGTTCTCCCACTGTCAATTATCTCCTTGCATACTCTATCTCTAGTCTTGCAAGCAGTCTTGAACAAATTATTCCTTTGCACTAGTTTTTTAACCTCTGGCTCTCGCTTATAGAGAACATTCTTCATCATCAAATATTTCCCATCTTTTTCACCTCTTGCTTCAACATTCCACTTTTGCACTTCTGAAATGTGAGATTCACCTCCTCCTTCTTTCGTTCTCTCAGGGCATTCCCAAGAAATGTGCCATGTCTTTCCACATGCAGAACACTTTACTTATCCTCATCTTCCTCAAAGAAAAGAAAAGAAAAGATTTTATTCCACCATACTGTCTCCCTCAGGAACTTCCTCCTCTTTCTGAGTGACTATGTTTTTTTCCAGTCTCAACCTTCGGCTTCTGTTACTTATCATGGAAAATTCCCTTGCCTATGTCTAGACTTCTTCTTCTTTTTCACTGGCTTTGTTTTTTGGCCAACTTCTCATCTACCTTCAGTGAAATATGATAAGATTCCTCAACTTTCCTTATTGTCACCATGTTCGTTTCATCCTGGATTTCATATCTCAGGCCATTTATATACCTAGAAAATTTTTCATCATCTTTTTCTTTGTCCATCCCTGGTGTTTAGATTGTAGAATTCCTCTATGTATTCTTTCACTATCATTCCTTTCGATATTAGGTTCTGCAACTTCTTATACAAATTTATCTGATAGTCCTTGGGTATGAATTTATCCTTCAACTTAGCTACTATCTTGTCCTAGTCCTTGATATTTTGTTTGCCTTTGCATTTTCTATCAGCCTGCAGTTCATCCCACCACAGTGTTGCATGTCATTTTAATATGGTAACAACATGATTCACCTTCTTCTCCTCATCGACATATTCATAGCTGAAGTAATTGTCCTTTGACCTTATCCAATCATACAATTCTTCAACATCTAAAATTCCTTCCTACATCGGGATGTCTATCTTCAATCTAGCTCCCAATTTGAAAACAAATTTCACCAGGCATTCCTTTGCAGCATATTCTCCTACAACTTCTTCAACTTCCACTTCTGTGTTCTTTGTATCATTGACATCTCTAGCATCACATGATGTACTTTGTGTTATTTCCATAGCATCCAACCTTGCACGAAGTTCTCCCATGTCCCTTTCCATAGATCGATTTGCTACAGGTGGATCTATGCATTTTCTAGGCGGAATTGTGATGAACTTTTCTCCTTTACAAAAGTACCACTTGATGTCTCTGATACCACTTGATGCAGCCCCCCTTCCCTCCTAGGGGTTATGTGACCTTCCAGTCAAGGATATTCAAATTTTTTAGCCGAATTATCTCTTCAGGACCCTGTTATCCACCAGTTCAATGTAACACAAGCCCTTTTTCACCTTAGCCGTGGGTCATATAGAACCCGTCGGATATTTTCTAGTGCTCTTTAAACTTTGAATTTGAAAGCACTACCTCCTTTCTCTATCCCCTCTCCACATGCAACCTCAGGCTATGACCCGGGGTTAAACCTTGAAAGACGCTTCAGACTTCGGCATTCGGGAGTTCCAAATGTTCCAATTCCTTTTCCTTTTGAAGTAATTCACACCTAAAGAGAAATATTGAGCACCATGTTCTCCAACAATTAATGAATGGAATTTTACCTCTATGATATGTTGACATGCATCCACTTCAGATCAATGACCATGATCTCCTTCGCTAGAACGACCTTGGGAGTTTTTGGATACTCCTCCTTCACCTTTCCTCCGAAGGAATCTTCCTCTGAAACTCGTGGATATCCACCACATATCCTCTCTAGATCCAATGTCCATATCTCCTCTTTGTTCATGACTACACGGTGTTTTCTCTTGGCTCCACACAAAACTTTAGGAGTTCATTCTCACGAACTCTCTGGTTTGTTGCCATGTACCCTCGCTGCAACCAACAACTAGGATTTCTTCATGGCTTGAGGATTTTGGTGATCCCCGCTCCTTAAACAATTTAAAACCTTTGAACTATGAAGTGTCGTAATATTCCATGGCTAACCTCCTTGCAACTCTCCCATATCTAATGGCCTGGAATGATCCTGATTCCTCCTAAACAGATATTCCTCGTGAATTTTGTGAAATATTAAAGGGCCCCTCCCTATTGAATATTTCTCCCTGTCGCCTCTTCTGAGCTTGTTCGACCTTCAAAATTCTAACTCCTCATAGCATTTCTTAGACACTTAGTCTAAATTGATGATGTGCACACCTTGCAACAGGTTCTCCTCCATGACTTATCTTCTTTGTGGATGACTGGGCACACCTTGCGACCTTCACACTCTTCTGCAAATACTCTTAAGTTACTCCTCCTAAGATTTTGATTCCAATACTCTGTCAATGCATTCATTGTGTACAATATACACTCCTTTCATATAAAGCACCAAGTTATCTCTCTTGTACTTATTCCTCCTCAACAATGTTAAATTCTCAGAATGACTTCTTCGATACTTAGCCAATTATCAACCTTGCATACACCTTGTGACAAACTTCCTTCAAGTTGACTCTTGATGGGTGAATGTGCACTCATTGCAATAGTTCTTCCATGGATCAATTGTTCCTCTTGAACAATATGACTCTAAGCAGGTTTCCTCCTACGCACTCTTTCAATCTATCCCTCATGTCTTTCTCAGTCAAAACAGACTCCGTCGACGCACACCTTGCAGACACTTATGCACTCCTTTCATACAAAAGATTCACATTATATCTTCTGAGCTTCTAAGTCGAAATAGACTTTGTCAACGCACACCTTGCAGACACTTATTTCCTCCTTTCACAGACTCGTAGAAGAGAAACAATTTAAACTTATCTAATATCTCACAGATTCATACATTCAACCATGTAAATGCATTCTTAACATAAGAACAAGTTATAACATAGAATTGCAATTAAGAGAAAGGATACCATTCATTCATTCAGATAGACATAATACAACAACACCAAACATTTGGTTCAACGCTTCATTGTTATATTCATTCAAATGATATGTACATGGAGTCCTATAACTCTGATAAGCTTCAACAATAATAACATTTAGCTAGAATATTGTTTAGCTACAATGATCTTCAATAGCTCTCAACTAAAATTCAACAACAACAACTCTCGACAACAATAAACTTCAACAACCTCATTTAGGCAACAATACATTTATTTATACAAAATAAATTCATATATCTTTTCCCTCTGACTACCTTAGTGTTATCCTATCAAAATAAAATCTTTCAACTACTAAGGATTTATTACAGTAGATGTTTGAGACAGACAGAGAAGAGATAATGGTTCGAATCTATACTGCAAGCTATTACATTAAAGGAAAATACACCCCCCATTTATCTTATGTTATGTTTCATCTCCTAAATATTTAAGATGTTCTTTATGTTGGCAAATATTTAACAGATAGAGAATGCTTGTCATTGATGGAAAGTACAACAATGAAGATGGCATGAGTACAGAAAGTATGTAATAGATGGGCATTATGAGAAGACACTATATAGAAGATTCGACATTCGAATAAGCTCAGAAGAGATAGTGCAAAGGATTTTTGGCAGATCATCGATGGTAAGATCAGAGTCAGCAGAATAAGGTAAGCTCGGGAGGATAAGCATTTCTGATCATTGGATCCCATTCAAAATTCCCAAAAGAAGGAGGACCATCAGATCTGTTAGTAGACAGGAATAACATGTAGAAGAGGAGGACAGATCTCAGGCGTCAGATCTAAGCGTCAGATTCAATCCTCGTTGGATCATGAAGGACCTACACATTCATTAAAGTGAAAGGAGAAATAGGCTCACAAAATCCCGAAAGAAGGAGGATTGTCCATCTTCAGGTAGGACATGTGGTGAAAGATCATCATGTCACTGATTGGAAATTCAAAGGAACAGGGTTCCCTAACCTCTTGAATTCACAATATGCAAAATCACGAAACTATCTTAGCTATCAGTTCGAGGTTTGTTCTGGACCGTTGATTTGAGCTCCATCTCGGAGCTTCGCCTATCGCGACTTGGAGAGGTAAGAAACATAACCATCGAAATCGCTATATGCGAAATTGAAATTTAATTGAAGCCATCAAATCAAGGTGTGGTCTGGACCATTGATCTAATCTTCATTTCATAGTTTCACATATCGCGACTTGGAGTGACAAGAACCTCTATCGAAGGAATCACGAGATGAGAATTCACAATGAGATCTGGACTGTAGATTCATCAAAATCGTGGATTGTTGATCTAATCTTCATTTTGGAGTTTCACCTATCACGACTTGGAGTGACAAGAACCTCTATCGAAGGAATCATGAGATGCAAATTCACGATGAGATCTGGACCGTAGATACATCGAGATCGTGGACCGTTGATCTAAGATTCATTTCGGAGTTTCGCCTATCGCAACTTGGAGCGACAAGAACCTCCATCGAAGGAATCATGAGATGCGAATTCACGCTGAGATATGGACTGTAGATTCATCGAGATCGTGGACCGTTGATCTCAGCTCCATCTCGGGGTTTTGGGGATTGAGACTTGGAGAGTCGAGATGCCTCATCTCCAGACTCATGAAATGCGAATTCGCGAAAAGCAGTTTTTGCATAAGCACTTGGTTATGACCATGGTCATATAGAGGAAGGAGCTAGCGCAGAAAAGCTCTGTATCAGAGTTTCAGAGATCGCGACATGAAGTGTCAAGACACTTGGCCACAGGAAAGCCAAAATGTTGAAACCCGATTTAAAGGAAAGATTAATAAAGTTCATCCAATGGTGCATATAAACTTGAATATGATTGGAGGGCTACTATTCTCTCTCACAGTTAATTCATCAGTTACGAATCAGTTAGAAAAACTGATTCATGATTCCTGATCGGTTGGCATTTCAGTTGCTTAGATGGTTTTCTTTTTTTGATGAAGATGCGAAGTGTAACGACTGTTGGTGTTGTGCATAAAAGAAAAAGAGACAGACTATGCGAGTGTGGTTGTTCTGGATGAAAAATTAATTAAACTATAAGAAAGGGGAAATCACAGGATGCGCAGTGTGAGACTAAAAATGTGCGCAGTGTGAGACTGAAAATATGCACAGTGTGAGATAAAACTCAGAGAAGAGTAATAGATGAGGAAAAGAATTGAAGCAGAGTAGAATGACAGAACAAGTTGAAGCAGAGAATATTTGTAGAACAGACAAAGGAAGAGGAGAGCTGCATAACAGTTAGAAGAAGACTAGATTTACAGAACAGAGAAGAAGTGGTAAGAATCGATTAATCTGTGTAGTTGGTTGTTTAATTAATCATTTATATTTTAGGGTGGTTGTGAGGTGCTAGGGAGGACTCTTTTCCTCAGAGGTTCAAGTGGGATCTTGAACACAAGGAGTTGTAGCTTCCATCTGGTTGCAGCTAGAGAAACCAAGGTGGCAGGGTGGTGCAAGGGAGAACAAGTGTTCTCTGTTATACAGGTTGGATCCCGTGTAACTGGAATTTGGTGCTTCCATACAGTTAGTGCTGGAACATTAAGGGAGTTGGTGCTTCCTTCTAGTGGGTGCTAGAGAAACCAGAGAGTTGGTGCTTTCAAACAAGTTGGAGCTTGTAAAATAGAGGTAGCATCCTCACATTGAGTTGGTGCTCAATTATAGATGATGTACATAACTTAAAAGACTGCCTTTCATTTCGAAGAAGAAGAGGTTTTCTCCCTTTATTAGTTTCCTCGTGAAAATCTGTCTCTGTTTATACCTTATGTGTGACTGATACTCATTACTTTTATTGTCCATATGTTGTATAATGTTAATGATCACTTGAAGAAAGATTAAGAATGTATTAATAGACTTAAAATTGTTTAAGCACAATAACAATTGATTCATCCCCCCCTCTCAGTTGTCTTAGTAATTTCAACAATTGGTATCAGAGATGGTTCCTTTTATTCAAAGGTATATCTATAATCTTAAACATGACAAGTCATGAAGGGACTTCAGCCTCTAAGCCCCCTCTATTTGATGGAACAAATTTTTCCTTCTGGAAGATTAGAATGAGAACATACTTAA